>CM034148.1:280979386-281247323 GCA_019776745.2 Taxus chinensis
TCTTTTTCCAATGTTATTTATACACGCCATCTAATTCTAGTTAATTAATACAACATCTAATTCTTATGTATTTTATTGCATGTAGTAAAACTATTGCAAAATATAATACTTATTGAATTATTTACATAAACATAATCACAATGCATTAAGGTCCTTATGGCTATAATTTCATCCTAAAAGCACTTTAAACCTTCTCTATATATGTGTGAATATAACATAAAATTCAAAACACACTCCGAAAAAATCAATGCTAATTATAAACAAGATAACACTAACAAACATCCTCATCTCACATGTAAAATTGGCATTTTTAAGTACAAATGACAAACAAAAAATTTATTCAATCCTTTTCAATTTTCTTCATATTCTCTCCTTCCTTCAAATATTCCTCTTAACCTATTTTTCACTTTAATCATATTACTCTCTACTATGCACTCTAAAGCACCAACTTTCTTCTCAATTGATGAAATGGATAACATTCAAATCCACTATATCACACTCTTATTTAGATATTACACAATGAAAGGTTGAAAACAATAATGTGGAGAAAAGAAACAAACAACAAAAGGCAACACTATATTTTAGTATTCAACCCAACCTATGAGCATAGTGAAAAAACACATATAGGAGCTGAAATTAAATAGAGAGAAAAAATCCTCATTGCTCAATTAAAGACGAGCTTTCATAGGGTCAAATATGAGATAGGGAGATGGACAACTCCTATGGAACAAGAAGAGAGAGTTTGTGTTTTTACACCATAGGGTAATTGAAACAAAGGGGCACTTCATCCTCGAATGTCCTTAATAAGAAAACGTTAACAGAAAAAAAGTTAGAAACGATGTTAACTCAAATCACAAGAAAAGGGGGGAGGGAACAACCTTCTAAAGAATATCACCAACCTTAAAAATCTTTAAATGACGGAAGTAAATTGTTCAATCCATGATCCTATCGACTATTGATTGGGTCTTGTAAAGGTAGTTCATTCCATTTCACTTATGTTCCATAGGCTGTGTTTGGTAGCCTTATAGACGTTAAAATATCATTTTCTTCTTCTTCTTTCATTATATTAGTGAATTGAGAAAGAAATCCTACAGCACCATGCCATGAACAACGAGAGGGGCCCTCGAGTCACGTCCGAATATAAAGGAGCACATGGTGCCGACTTATCAATCGAAAACATCGATGATTTGGGTTAGGCAAGCATGGATTCTCAATTTCTCATACCCCACTTGATTTGTGAAGGGATCACATCCCCATTCTAATTAAGTCAAAAGGTTACCCCAGTAGATGTCAGCATGACCTGAACAGGACTGGCTGTAAACAGCACATCTCAGAGAGAGACTTGCCTGCCTGCATTTAATATCTCATGGGTATATGATAATTTGATAACTTTCTGACCAAATTTGCAGTTGATTTAAAGCAAATCGCAAGTCTGCACAGGACATTGCCTCGGATCACACATTGCTGTGCTATGTAGAAAGAGATCCAGTTGGAAAAAAGGGGAAAAAATGAGAACCTGACGAGGAAAACACAGAATAAATCATCACCCAAATCACGAAAAAAGAGATTAAAGCAGTACCCAGTTAAGTTGAAAAGAAGAAAATAACATTATTCATATCATTAGAGATGGCACAGGCAACACCCAGATTATGTAGTCCAGGGTTAATGAAGTTGTTGCTAGTACTGTTAGCCATTGCACTGTCAGTATACATTGTGGGTCCTCCTTTGTATTGGCAAGTCATGGAGGGTCTGCACTCAGCTTCATGTTCTCCTTGTGTGTGTGATTGCCCTTCAGAAGCAAGGCTCAGTATTATTCCTCCAGGTATGCATTCTCCACAGTTTCAATTGGATTGCCAATTATTTTGTGTACTTCGAATAGGATTCTTTGTAAAGGATAACCCGATCGTTACCTAGGATTTGTCAATGGCTGGTGTTTTAAAGCATTATACAGCCAAATTGTAGAGAAGGATTGTTTGGCATGCTACCCTAGATCTTATTTTTTCGATTTTGAGCTGGTGAGGCACAGGGCCTAAAATTTTAATGCACAGGGCGTAAAATTTTAATCACTACCCAACACTTACTAGAACGTCGGAGTTCAAAGTTCAGCTGCAGATAAATTCTCGCTGGGTATGCACCGATCAATGAGGCCAACTGATCCCACTAACCCAAGATCACACCTAATTGCGGGACGAATTCCCCAGTCATGCTAGCCGTAAAAGCTCAATAGTCTCACCTTTGAGTAACCGGCAATATGATTTGTCCCACCTGATATAATTGTCATTTATTCACATCCCTCGCTGGTTTAATATTACTTATTTTCTTGACCATAGGTTTCTGCTTTACAACCATCTGATTGGAAGCAATTGCATTTTAGTTTTTGCGAGTAAGATCTAGTGATTAGTAGGTTCTTTTTACTACCTGATGTCTGGAGTTGTATCTCTATTCATTCAAAGTACTTTCTCACACATAGCTTCACAGGGTCTACTGCTATGGCACATTGACCCACTCATGTGGAATCTGAACCTCTATCTATCAAGGTCAATCTTTCATCATTCAAATCCTGGCATCTTTGTTTTCTCTATAGTGAAGGGAAAGAATGCTGGTTATTCGTAGGAACTTCCTGTTTAATCTTTGTCTCCATGCATCCTAGTTAGGAGTAGGGTCTACTCCACTTGGATCCACAATAGAGGCATAAGTTGCCTATTATTTAGTTATTGGGAGTAGGGTTTACTGCACTTGGATCCGTCAATAGAGGCATAAGTTGCCTATTATTTAGTTATTGCTTATTTCTATATTATTTTTGTCGGTTTGTCTGTAATTACTGCCTCTAGCAGTGAAACATGCGTTATTCCCAAATTTGAATTTCAGTAAAATTTGGGGTAACTATACAAATTTTCAAAGAAGGGCTCTTAATAGTCATGAGTATACTATAAAATTTCAAAAGATACCTAAGTGTTGTGCAAGTTGCTTTCCCCAAACCAGAAAAAAGCCCCTTCTAGTGTAAGTCAGACATTTGATTTTATCTAATAAGGCCAAAAGCCTGACCTTTATCGGCCGGACTCTTGACCTTGTCCGACAAGGCCAAAAGCCCGACTCTTATCGATTTGACTTTTGACCTTGTTTGACAAGGCCAAAAGCCTGATTCTTATTGATCAGACTTTTGACCTTGTCCGACAAGGCCAAAAGCCCGACTCACATTTATTGGACTTTTGGACTTGTCTGACAAGGCCAAAAGCCCAATTCTCCCACTCAAGTATTTAATGCTCCTTGATCGGATTTTTGGCACAAGTTAGCAATTAATGAGCGAGATTAATATAAGTATGCCTCCAATCTTGCATTTTCCCAACTTCCAATTTGAAATCTCTCCTTGCCCCCCTGCTTCATTTCTTTTATCAAGTTTTTCAAGGCCTTTTGTGCATCTCATCCAAGATCCTTCAAAACCCTTTTCAGATTTCATTCAAACATAGCAGTTGGAGTGTTTGTTTGGTGTGTTTCTCGTCTCTGGGGTTCTTAAGGATACCTCAGACGTGTTGGTGGCGCTTTGCGTGAGTTTACAAACAAAATTTGCAGGTGGGCAACTTCATCAACCATCATTTTGTCTCCAACAGGCAGCACACCCCAAAAAATTGCTTGCCAGAAGCAACGAAGGATTTGAAAGCCCCAAGTAAACACATCCAGTGTAAATCAAACTTTTTCTGTGTTTTGCAATGATAAAAGCCGGATGAGTGTTAAACGGGGTTTCGGGTTTGTTGGACATCTCCAAATCTCTGATGAGTGTCAAGTGGAGTTTTCACCGTGTTTTGCACCTTCAAATGTCTGCTCAATATTGATCGGGGTTTCTCCCGTGTTTTGTACCCCCAAAAGTCTGGTAGGAGTAAAGTGGACTTCTCGCGGTGTTTTGCAAAGTGTTGACCAAGAGTAAATCGGACTTCCGAGTTTGTCGAGTATTTCCAAAATTCTGACCAAGAGTCACTCAGACTTTCAGCCTGCAACACTCCTAAAGCCCGATAGGAGTAAATGGGGGTTTCAAGCCTGTTTTGCACTATCAAAAGCCTGATTCCTTCTTGGGCTTACTCTCAGGTGTTTTCCTCTAGTTTTTCAAATGTCAGAAGGCTTAAAGAGCAAGAAAGACATCAAGTACCAATTCCAGGGTGTCACCCCTCCATCCAACCTTGAGTCTAATATAGACAAAATCACTGAAACAAAGATTGAACACATTGATCTTCTGGATTTCTGGGTCCGTATTCAAACTGATTACAAAATTGACTGGGTGCAAGGAATTTATGAGAGTGGGATAGCATTAGCTGTTGCATTCCCTGTATCTGCTCAATGCCCGAAATTCGTGATTAAATTGTCTAAGGACTATGACAAGGCCACGAGGTCAGTGAAGAACGTTGATGGTGAGTATCTCCTAAGAGTGAATGCAGAATCGCAGATTATATTGAGGACATGTTAAAGATTCCTGATATCGAAGTTTGTGTTGACATCTTGCCTGACTCTGCTCAACACTTTAGGAATGAAAACTCCTCATCAGGCACAAAGATGATGAACAAACATTGGTTAGACAAGGCTAAAGGCTCCACCTCTAGGAAACCCAAGCCATTTCCCAGGTTTGATTTCAAGCAAGAAATCAATGATCTCATTAACTTGTCAACAGGGTAGTAGGTAATCCTACGGCTAGAGAGTTCTAAGAATGGATGTTTCAATACATCCACATCATTTTGAAGAATAAGCAACATATCAACTGGTCAGAGTTTATCAGTGATTCAATCCATAAACAGTTGAGTGAAGTGCAGACCGCGAACAAGTTCAACATGACCTCCTACCTCATGTATGCCACTGCCAAATCCAGAACTTTCTCAGTTCTGACAATAGTGGGTCAGCTGAGCTCAACTAATGTGTATGATTTTTACCCACAGCTCACCTTGGAAGCCAATATGCAACATTTTTGTTGCGTCAATGACGCATTTTTCTACTACATCATTGATATGCTGGATCCAGTGTTAGCATCCTCTCATTTCTCAATCGAAACATCTACCAACATTACGAGGTGGGGGCATTGTTCATTCAATTTCCTACCTTCTCATATATAAGAGCGGATGGCTTCGAGGGTGTTCCTGATATGCTGCCCAAACATGCAAGCAATAAGATAATATTAGTGGAACTTGTGCGGCAACTAGTGGAAGTGCACAAATACCTTTCTGCTAAGCACAAAGCAAGAATTCACTTCCCAAGTACAATAGGAAGATTTTCATGTCCCCCTTTTGTCAGAGGAAACAATATGGATGTAAAAATCACTAGGGTAAATATGCGCTGTTTCCCAGCCAGGCCGTCTTTTGACATCCATGGTACAATGAACCATGCCTTGGGATTAGCTCTTATGCATATCTCCTTCTATGAAGACTTCTGGGTGGATTGTGATGATGAGCAAGAAGTTCGAAAGAGGGACTAGTCCTGTATGTCTCTGGACCAAATCAAAGAATTTGATATGGTTGATGTCCCTAAAGGTTTGACCGATGATGGGAATGTCGTAGACCCGGCATATGGGCAATAGTAGATCAAATTTCAACCATTGCCACAAGTTGATTGGTCAATACTTGACTCAACCTCCCTTGAAGACAGGACTAAAGCGATAATATCACAGACCCTTAAGTGGCTTCAATCGCAAGGAGTCAACATGCAACAATTAAGGTTGACCATGCCAAGTGGGTTCGTAAGTGAGGCTTCTAAAGCAACTGAGGAGAAAGCCGAGGAAGGAAAGGATAAGGCAGCGAAGGGACCCACTTCAACGCCAAAGAACAAATTTGTAAATAAAAGAGCCAGTGGTGGGGAACAAGGCATTTCTGAACCTACAAAAGGCTCAACAGAGACAATTATTTTGGATCCACAATCCCCATCACTAATCCCAAACATATCACAACCCTTTTTGACTAGTGATACCTCCATTGTTGCTACCTTCATCATTCAACCTCAGCCTTCACCGTCTTCCCCCAAATGTCCTCCTTCTCAGCAATCAGCTGCTCCTACCTTCTCCGCCCAGGATTCCTATTCCTCCACTCTCCTCCATGTTCATCTGCTGCACCTCTTTCACTTGTCTCCAACTCGCTTCCCTCCATTTCTCTTCCACCGTCCTCTAGGATAACCATGCCCATCCTCACGACAGCCCTTTCTACTCCCTCCTTTGCCATTGTTCACATTCGCATTTCCCCTTCAGGGCCAGATTTGCAACTTCAACTTGTGCTATCACAAGATAGCCCTATAGTCCCTGATTGGTTAGGGAAGTTGACTTAAAAGAAGAGGAAGGCAGTGGTACAGCCAGAAGCAATTGATTTCAGCAGCCTTGATCTTAGGCCAACTCCTTCATGAGCAACAAAGAAACCAAAGGTGGTTTGAAGAATCTTTACGGATGATAAAGGAGAAAGGTTTGCAGAGATTGCCATACCTCCGGTGGGCAAAGAAAAAAAAGAAGCCTCGGCTCAGGACTATCAAGTCTCCAAGGTCAGCCTGGGGAAAGTAACTAGATAAGGTGCCAAAGAGGATGTTCGAACCTCAATCAGCACGCTGTTTTATAAAGTGGATAAAGATTAGGCTGCTAAGGAGCACCTCAGAGAGAGAGTTGATCGACTCACGACCATTGTTCAAAAATTGGTCAAACCAATTTCACCTTCCAGCTCTGCAGAACCTCAGCTTCAGATAAATGATTCTGTCACACTAAATGATGCTGAAGAGATAGGATACATGGGTCGAGCTACAAAGGAACGGTCCAAAAAACTGATAAAACATTCTCAATGAGTGATCACTGAGGTGATGAAAATTTACAAAGAGATTGCTATTAAGGTTGAAATCTTGAAGAAGAGCCTGGATAGATATCAAACTGAGATAAATTTGCTAGGCCAATACTTACCCAAGCTTGAAGCTTTCGCACAGGCTGACCCAGATACTCTTATTGAGGAGGATGTCATCTGTGAAAAGCAATGGGTACATCAAACTGAATTTTCTGGAGCTGTAAAATTCAGAATTCGAATCCTCAAGGAATGTGCAAAGGGATTGAAGGAATCAAAGAATGAGGGGATCGATGTGATGCATGACATAAGGAAATAATGGAAAGGATCCGCTGCACTTTCAATGATGATAAAGGAAATCCTCGTACCGCTGAAGCATTCATTGAGCAATTCAAGCTACTGGTATTAAAAGAGTTAACTATTGGAGGCTCTTTTAATTATGATTCTATCAAGAGGTACATCAAGTTCCAAAATATTCTGGACCAATTGGCCGAGAAAATGAAGGTGCTCTGCAAGGCCCCAGGTCGTATGGTTGATATTGAGACAAATTTTCATATAAATGACCTGTATATAAGCGGGCATGATGAGGAGTGAGTCAAGGAGGTCTTTGCGAAATTTGACACCTATCAAGAGCGGCTTCAGCTATCCAAGGAAAAAGCGGTCAGTGTGGAAGGTGGTCTGAAGGATAACCGCGTGAAAGGGACAGCCGAATTTTTCCACAAGTTAAATTTAGGAGAGTGTGAATTTCAGCTATCTTGTATTCTGCTGCTGTAAAATTGCACATACCACTCTTTTGGGTTGCAAATCCATTTTGCAGATTCACAATTTTTAGGTTGCAAATCCATTTTGTAAATTCGCAATTTTCAAGATGTGAATCCATCTTGCTAGATTGCACATTGACTTGGTCAAATATCCTTGGTAAATTTACTCGTTCAATTTATGAATCCTCGGATGATTTGTATTTTGCTTTCTAAACATGTACACCATGATTTGGTCTTATTCATGAGTACTATTATTAGTAATATGGACTTCTTCTCCCACGCATGTAGCTGGGAAATAGGAAGAGTATTCTCTATATACTTGAGATTATTGATACAATGATATTTAAAGGATCTTTTTTGGCTATATAGAAATTCTGGATATAAAGGGTGCAAAAGCTTTGTATTCCACACCTTTTTATAAGCAAGAGAATAAAGAGAGAAATATATTCACACTTTGTGTTGTGTTTTCCTTTTCTTTTACATTATTATTTGTTCCTATGTTCAATTAATAATCCATTCTTTTGATTCAGTATTTTGGATTAGCGGACAATCATTATTGTTAACTTCTACTTGTGTAATTAAAATAAGGATCTGCATTTGCCTATTAAAAAGCACAAGTGTTTCCTCTTCTTCTTCCTTGCATTCCCTTCTTGTATCCTTATATCTTTTCCCAACCTCCCACATTTCATTTCTTTGAGAATTGCAAACCTTGGGATGAAATCCCCAAACCCCTCAGAATAGATTAGTGTAGATACCTATTTTTTTGTGCATTTTAACAATAAAGGGTGCCTCTCCATTATAATAGAGGAGACACTCTTTCTCGTTCATACTGGTGCTAAAACCCACCATTTTGCCCCTTACAAAATCATTTAGCAACAATATGTCAGATCGACAATACAAGAATATCATCTTTCTGTTTATCTGTCCAGTTTCAAGGTCACATTGGGACTAAAATGTGTCTCAAACATGAACATGTGCAAGAAAGACATTTAAATCTCCAAATGGATATTTTAAAAATCTACAAGAGACCAAAATAATCCAGGAGTGGGGTTTTATATGTTCTCTGTGTTATCTGTATGGGTACAAGAGAATCTACGCTCCATACTTAAGCCTCTCTAGATTTGCCATGCAAAAAGATTCAGAGAAGAAACATGTGTTTTCAGGAGGGTTGGAATGATTTTATATTCACTAGTGAAGTAATCTGTGAAGAGCAAGCACTGAGAAATAGGATGGTTTGAAAAAAATGAATTACATTCATATTTTTACAAAAGAACCTACTCATAAAATTGAAACCTGCACAAGTTAGGAACCAGATATTGAACACTAAGAAGTGATTAGACCCTACTATTTAAGCCTATGCTTTCTTATGGTCGATGGATCTTTTTTGCAGCCGAATAATTGATTTAGTCAACTAAGCTATTATGTGCATATCTGGGTATTTGGTAAAGGTAGCTTCTATCTTTTGAGTAATACTCCAAAAGAAACCTTTTTGATTAGTTTGAGTTATCAGAGCAAGTGCTGTATTCTATTATCAGTAGTACATCCCTTTATATCATCACTTATATTTATTTCCAGAATTAGTGAATGCTTGTAAATTTTGCTCTTGTTTAGATTATAATTATATTACATCAAACTTGATTGAGTTTTATGGAAACAAGCAGAAGTTTTGATCGTTGGGAAGGGTCTTAAACAAAACACTTGCTGAGAAGTAGAAGAATAAATATGGATGGAGAAAAAAACACTTGTTCTTTTTGGAACGTTTTATATAATGCATTTCCAAAAAACGATGGGAGAAGTTTTTAGAAATCGAACAAAAGGGTTACACCAATAGAAACAACTAGCCTACTGCTATTTGAACCACATAGGCAAATGTTTGTATACCATAGGCGTGGACTCGGAGTTACACTCGAGCCCTGGGTCTCACCAGCTTAAAAATATATATTTTTTGGATATAATTTGAGATATGTTTTTGTATGCCTCTAATGTAGTTTGAGACATTTTGGTCACGGAATTTTTTTTGAATCCATAAATTTGTTCTTAATGCATATTCTTAACATATACGGTACATCACTTCAAATGCTGCATGTATACTTATTTGAGGTTTTTCGCCGGCGAGATTAGAGAAACTTAACAAGAGATCAAATATTTTATTCTCCTGCCACATGTATAGGTCTGATCCCGAGTTTGTTCCAAGCTTACTGTTTTATCTAATGCCTTTGCTTTTGTGTATTTGCTCTATTGTTTAATTTTAATTATTTCTGCTACTAATTGTGTATTTGTTGTTGCAGGTTTGAGCAATCTTTCTTTAGCAGGTCAGTTCAAACTCTCTCTTGTGGTGATTTGTTGGGTTGTTGGGGGGGGGGATGTATTTCTGGTAATTTTGGAATGTTTTTATATTTCTCTGTTGTGGATTTGGTTGCATTCAAGGAAGACCCACTTATATTGAAGCATATGTTTTGTAGATGTCTAGGTTCAATTGTTGAATGACTCAATTTTATCTTGATTAGTGTGTCCTATATATCTTTTGGATTGGAATAAATGATTCAGAAAAAGTCTATTTTGAGGTTCCCGGATCACAAAAATTCGGTGTGGAAATGTGAGTGTTTGTATCTTAAAGATTTTCCTTATGTTGTCCAAGTTGAACTGGCGTCGATTCAAATTTGCCTCTGGTGAGAACTGAGAAAATGTTTAGAACTCATTCAGCACTTCCATCTAAACATTTTAGCAAGGGGATCAAATTGGAAATTACATTGCACTGTAAACCCATGTGGAATGATGTTATTCTTGTTTCTTTATCACAAACCATTGTCAAACATCAACCATGAAAGTGGAATGTTAAATGTTTTGATGTAGGTGGCGATAGGGTAAAACAGAATAGTCTAAGAAAAATTACGCAATAGAAAGTTCTTCTATAGAAAGCTAAGAACAGCAGTTCAAGCAAATCACGACTACTGTAAATCAACTTTAATGAACTATTATGATACACATTTGGACGGGCAGTGATACTTTTATCTCTGTTCACAAGTATGTTGAATATGTCGACTCTCTTATTGCTGATCTCCGCACCATCAAGAAGCAGATTCATACACTGAAAAACAAATACTATTGTCTTTTGAGTGTCATAGGTAACATGTCACAGGATTTGTTTTCCCCCTCACGTATATAGCTGACTATATTTTCATGTCCACTCATAGATTTTTGGACATTTTCTCATGTTTTTATTTTTGGAAGAAATGCTTCATGTATTACTCCAAAAAGCATGAGATTAGCATCATTTGAACATTAAATTACATGAAATGCCAGAATCAAAGCCTTTTTTTATGAAAGATAGAAAGGTTAGCATCTAAACCTTTTCCCTGAGAGGCAAAGAGTCAACATTCTTTTAGAAAGAAATATATCCGGATTTTACATGCATAGCCAGTTCCCTTTTAAAGCTATTCACACTCCTAAGTTTAGAGGGGAATCATCTTCTTGAAAATTTGCCTTGCATCTTGTTCTCTAGATGAAATCAATAGTTGACAACTGCACTGTAGCCCGCAGCTCTTTGCATATTTCCCTGGTCATTTAAGTGCAGGCCTCGCCATGGTAGAGGATTGGTGAATAAGTGATTGAATTCTGCTGCAACCAGGCTCAAAAGGTCTTTATTTTAGATCTACCCCTTCCCTAGTATGTGATGCTTGCACATTTTCTATGATTGGTTTAGATCTTTATTTTACTTATCATCATAAGCCATAAATGACCTTGATTAGGGTGGCTTTTAAAGGATGCATTGAGTTCTGGCATATGTTGTATGAGGGGATAGGGGCTCATGTTGGTCTCAAAAACAATCTCTAGGTGATAGTTAAGACCGCTGTAAGTTTACGACATAACTCCTCCAAACACATCGCATTCAACTTCCCATGGGTTGCACATGGATATTATACTGATTTTTCATCGAGCCTTGCACATACATTCATGCACAATTTTATGCTTAGTAATTGCATGGCTTATACATGAATCTCATTTATGTGCACAAACTTATGATGAGGTTTTGGAATGGGCAAAAAGCCTAAAAGAATTGTCTATGATTTTGTTGCCACTGGCAATTTCTTTCTTTTTTAATACCCTCATACAAAATGTTACAAAAACTATATAAATGATTTAAAAAGCCCAAGCTTGTCCTCAAATATACATTTATGTTTATTCCAAAGAGCATGCAAAGTCATTGTCGGGATACATTGCCAAATGCAACTGTAATGGCTCAAATCAAATGATCTGCTTTCACCAGGCAGGGGTGGATGTGCCTCAGGAGTGAGTTGAATCTGAGTCTTCCAACACCGTTTAGCAAATGGACACACATAAAATAGGCCTTTTTCATATGGATGTGTCATGGGTAAATCTGATTTTGGCCAATCCAAATTTGAGAACCTGTTGGTAAATGACTAAACATACCAGCGTTCTCAATGTGTAAGCTATCCTGTAGGACTAAACAGTCCTAAACATGGCGATCCTCCAAAATGCATCGTGCAAACAACCCCATTAATTGTTCAATACTGGAACTAGAGCTACCTTGAACACACTACTTCTGAACTCAAAAATCATTTTAGGAAAATCGTCCTCATTAAGCATGTGCAATTCTCTCACAATTGATCCATCTGATGTTAGGTGACCCCAACTATGAGCAAAACCCCTTCAAGTTGCCCATTTACCTTTATTGCCATCCCATTATTCCTTCTAAAAAGTCCTTTTTATTGAGCCTTTTTTGCCTAAAACCAAGTAATGTAGGAGATTCATTGTTCCTGCATCTTCAGAGTCTGAATATGTTTGAAGGGAAAACCCCGCTTTCTCATGCTTCTTGAATAGTCCTAAAGCAGCCAACTTGCCACCCCCTTTCAGTCTCCTAAATTTGCACAAGCTTAAATGATCCTTTGATCTTAATGTTCTCTGAAGCCCCAACGATAACTCAAAGTTCCAACTCCAATAAAAAGGAAACTCTGAGAATTAATGACCAACCAAGACATCATGAAGAGGGTGATACACTGTGACCAATTCTAGATACCATGCATTAGCCAATTTAGTTTGTGAACAAGCTCGAGCCCTTCAAAGGTAATTTTTTTTTCTCTTATTGAAGACTATTTATTGTGTTAATTTCATCAAGGATAGGAGGTGGGGGGCGGTGAGATTCTAAGTTTTGATGGCGTCTCCTTGTTCATGAAGATTCTGATAAGAGATACGATTCAAATCATCAGACATTACAGATGATCAAACTACGAACTTAGCTCTGCTGTGTCGGAGATTAACTGTCTTTAGGTTCCGTAGCAATTTTTATAAGAAAATGAAAGGAGTAGCTATGGAGTTTCCCTTTTATCCAGTCTTTGTGAACCTCTTTATGGAATGCTTTGAAGAACTGGCAGTTAGCTCTTTCTCCCGTGTAACCCAAATGTTGAAAGAGATATGTTGATCATATGAATATAAATTGGCCACATGGAAAGCAGATCTTGAAGATTTCCAGGTACGCCTCAATAATATCTATGATGATATTAAATTTAGTTAAGGAGTTGGAAGATGATGGTTCTCGACCATTTCTGAATGCGCCTTTGAGATGAAAATGTGATGGTTCTTTGATGTGCAACAAATTTATACACGCAGGCCTCTCCCCATCACCATCCGATGCAGAAAGCTGGTGTTCTTAAGACCTATGCTGCGAGCCCCTTTGGAGATGTAGAGCATATTAAAATCAGAAAAGCAACGCCTTACTAAGGTTTTCACAAGAAATGACTACATAGAGAAACAAATAACAAAGGCTTTTAGGAATACCATAAGAGTACCAGAATTACGTCAAAACAACCTTCTGCATGCATTTTTACCATAATAGAGGGGATTTCTAGTAATATTGCAAAAATCTGAAAGTGGAGGAATATCAAGTCAACTTTCTTATCATGATATACACTTAGAAAAGATGTTCAGCTACTAAGGATTCGGTTGATTCAAGATATAATAATGGCGTTCACCTCATTCCTTGCTCATGTGGACAAGCATACATCAGTAAGACGTGTAGCACCGTTTAGAAGAGGATTGGTGAGTACAGTGCGTATCTCTGTAATAGCATTTTGTCACAAAGCACTTTTTGAATGTCAAAGTTCTTGAGAATGATAGCATCTTCTATCATACATTTCAGCTATGTCAACCTCATAACCTAAATATTTGATTGATGTTAACGTCAAGGCTGGATACTGAAGGATATATGAAATTGAACTCATCTTTCTTTCCAAATTTTTTGTAGCAGATATCACGTCGATCTTATTTTTTACATCTCAACCTAGTTCCTGCTAGAAGTATGGAATGCTCAGCTATGGTAACCGAGGAGAATTTTGGTTTTTCCTTGACATATGAAAACAAAACTTTGGCATCATTACTGTAACTTTTCGATCATATGGTAGACATGTGGAGCTAATATGAGTTCTGAATAAGATAATGGTAGCACGGTACCAAGGTGTGCTGGTAGTCCCTTGGAAATCAAATAACAAGATAGTTAAACTGAAATGATTGGCTGAAAACACTGTCATTTACCTACAATTGTGTTCCATGAATATTTTCAATTGGCATTGCCTTGCAGTAATCTGTTACTACCTGAATTATCTTGTAAAATTTTATATGGTGAAATGGATTCAATATTGTTCATATGGATCTATACTTAATACATGCAATGAGCACAGCTTGTAAAATTAAAAGAGTGAATTATAATAGTCATTGTTAGCTGTAAGTATGTGGTTAGTGTCACGTGTTATGTAAGAACAATGCATTCTTGTGAACATCAAAATCTGCTTGGGATGCTTTTTCACATATGCAGATGCATGCACACAGACAGATGCGTGCTTGCACACCCACTTTTTGAAATGAGCTGGTCTTTTACAGAGTGAATGTTTCTGAATATCCTCCTTTTATTCTGACAAATTATCATATTAGATTATTTGTTTGTACATGCCAGGAAACTAAACCTAGGTTTAATTCTTCTGTTGGTCCGAGAAGCTAATCCATTGTTAAACCTTTATGTTTGGACATTATATTTGATCATTGACTTTTGCTTTCAACATATTTTGGATAACGCAGACTGTGGGAAGCCTGAGATTAGGCAGGAGATGGAAAAGAATTCCACTGATCTTGTCTCAGAGGAGTTAAGGTTACAAGAAACAGTGGCAGAGGAAAATCAGCAACATGCTGAGATGATGTTACTTGATGCCAAGAAACTGGCTTCTCAGTACCAGAAAGAAGCAGAAAAATGTAACGCTGGAATAGAAACATGTGAAGGGGCTAGAGAGAGAGCAGAGGCATCATTAGTAACTGAGAGGAAGATGACGGCACTATGGGAGCAGAGGGCCCGGCAGATGGGTTGGAAAGATGAATAATCTTTTCGAACCAACAGACAAATTGAAATGCTCCTACAATATGAGAATGCTCTAGAGAGTTGGTTGCTTTTCTAAGATATTTTATTTTGCAAATGTATGCATGCTTATACATGCTTCAGTTAATATCGGAGTAAAACAACACATGAACTGAAGAGTGAAACTCTAATGTTCATGGGAGTCGATGTGATCATTTTAATAGGCCATTTCTCTCATCTGACATTACAGTGAGCCTTGAGTCTCATGTTTTTTTAAATGACAATTCTTTGTTCTTGATTAATTTTTAGTCTTGACATATGGACTTTCTGCAGTCCAAATATTTGGTTCAGCCATAGAAATCTGTACTATCAAGGCAATAAGTTTCTTCAAAGTATTGACAGCAATTTTTATTGTAAGATATGTGGCGATCCCTTGGAGATTGAAGAGTAATGCAATCGAAAGAGTTCTTTGCTCAGGATTACATGCCCAAGAAGCTATAAAATAAGAATCATATTTATCTTGTATCCATGTTATTAGATTTTTGGAATGATTTCTATTAATTAGTAATTGCTTAATATTCAGCATTATTGCTTTAGATGTTAGACTAGATCCTTTGTGAAATGACAAATCCTGCCAATTCAAGGGCGTATAGACTAAAATCCGATTGTTTCGCTATCAAAACTCTTTTTTATAATAGATGTCCAGTGGTTATAGTCTCCATATTGTTGAATGGGCCACTTGAGTAGGATAAATGTTGTCTACCATTTGTGTGAGGGTGGTAAAGTTCATTCGCTTGCACATATGAATATTATCATAAAATTATACATGAATTTGGTTCTATGAGATATATTCTCTTATTATACAATCGAGTCCGAGTCTCTGTTTCTGTGCAAAATTAAGGTGTATAAGTCGGTGTGTTTTGGCAACATATAATTTTATCTCGAAATCTAACACCAACCCAAACATCCACTAAATGGCAAATGTCTAACAGCAAAAAGAGACTAATTGCACGTGCTGGTTATGGAAGGCAATATATACACATTAGATTGTTGATTTATAACTGAAAAATTCTGGTCCCGCACGAGTCAAGATGATGCTCATTTTCATTGTAACTACATTTGGAAAGAATTGTTCATGGAGTCATTATTATGTTTTCCAATATTGATATTGATATGGAATAAGCATTTCATGTGACAGAAGTTGTGACATCATCCACAATTATAAAAGATAAGTATATATGGTTTTGGCGCAACAACAAAATCTTAAAATGGTATGTCATTGGCACCATCATGGCTTTGCAACTTCTTTGTAACTGTACTAATTTCAGTGAGTGGCACCTGCAACGATTAGCACTTGTAAGAGACTGAAACATTTGGAAAATTGTTCGCTTACGTGTTGGCACGAAGACTATTGGAGTTTGGGTTCAAGTTTGGTGCAAATTCTTACGCATCAATATGCATCAGGGAGATGTACTTGCATTTCAGTTTCTAAGTACATGGAATGCTTGGAGTATGAAGTCATAATTGGCAGGAGCCTTAGCTTCTACATGCCCATGTTATCAACATATGCATTCAAGCAAATCAGATATAGTTGACGGATATCAATGTCACACATAGTTCAAGGAATCAGTTTTTGCAACGAATTTTTGATGTTGGGACAAGTTTTGGCATTAACTGATGATGGTTTCATCTAATTAATGGCTTGTCAAGAAATCATGTAAAGTTTGGAAACACCACATGTACTGACCTTTGTTATTCAATATTCTTCGTGACGAAGATTGAAACGTATAAATCATGCATTTAAATCTTCATTGGCAGTTTGATTTTGTATTTTACATTAGTTTTAAGACATGATGGAAGATCAAATTACCATTTCATTTTTCTTTTGTGCTTGTCATCCGTATTCGTATGTTAAGAGGTTATGATTGAGTTTTTTAGTTCATCAATTTAATTGACTAGTTGTATTTATAATATAAATAAAGACTAGCAATCGCATGCGTACAATGCAATGTGAACGCCGAATGGTATATGTTATTAGATTTAGAGGGATAGTTATTACTTTTGTAGTTTAAGGAGGGATAATTATTAATTTTGTAGTTGATGTTAATAAGGAGTGTGAGTGTTAGAAAACTTACATATTTTAGACCATGTCAAAATAAAAAAAAAGTGTTTTGATGTCGTGCAAGTAATGAGGTATTATGTTATCCTTGTAGGCTGATCAGAGTAAGAAGATGCCTTAAGAAATCCTTGGAGGTTGATCAGAATAAGAAGATTTGTTAGGAAGTCTTTGCCAACATAAAAGGTCAGATAAGAAAAAAAGTAGAGGTAATTCTTGCTATATGCAATCAGTTTGCACATATGAGAGCTTTTGCATTGCAGTGATTTGGAGCTCATTCTGCACCTTTTGGATATCTTAATTTGAGAAATGAAAGACGAACAGTTGGCTTGAAATCCATTTTCTCAAATGTACATGCCTGCAGTTCTTTTGGCCAGCTATTGTAATGAAGAAATGGCTCAATATCAATAAGTGCATTCTAGAGTGATGAATTCCTTTGGAGGGCCTAGTCTCTTTAAAATTGTGATCCAGAATATCATTCACACTCAATAGAATACTATTCCAAGTTCTTCATCCTTGGGAACACAACGAACTTTGAAGATTTAATAGATAACATTGTGTACATCTAACGACAAGGAAACATGGCCTAAACACAAGGAAAGGGAAAGTGGACAGAAATTATGGCACTATTCTTTCCCTAGATTATTGTAAATAAGTAGATGAGCCCAGTAGTGAACTTGAGTTTTAAAATAAAAATTCATTAGGGGTCACTGTGTAGAAGATTCTCATAACAATGATTTTTGTCAGCAAGAAACAAACTAATCAAGACAATGCATTTGCAGGATAATTCAACCCCCAATCTTTTACAAGGAATAAACGCTTTGCATATACATAGCTACAAGGAGATATATGTTACTTGAGATCAATTACTCACAAGAGGAAAGTTATGTAAATCCTCTTTAAGACTTACTAATACAACAATGGCATGTTAGAAACAATAGTTTAGACAAATGGTAGTTTAGAGATCTAGAACTCAAGTACCAAAGAAGAGGTTCTCCTGTGCACAATTTGATGTTATATGCGATACATTGAGCTAGTGTATCTACAATCCATGAAGCTCAATATATAATGAGGGAAATGTCTCGTAAGGAAGGGTATAGATCATCAACAAGGTCAGTCCCCAAATAAACCTTGAAAGAGATGGTAAAAAAATATTTCTACGAGGGGTACTGGTAGGTAATGGGAAGTGAAGGTGACCCTGTTGTTAACAAGTTGTTAGATATTTTCTAAGAATTTGGAAAATGGAGGAATCCTCTTAGATGTAATAGAGAACAAATTAGGCCTTGGGTGCTTATGAAACCCGCCCTTACAAATTAG
This sequence comes from Taxus chinensis, assembly GCA_019776745.2. Taxonomy (NCBI): domain Eukaryota; kingdom Viridiplantae; phylum Streptophyta; class Pinopsida; order Cupressales; family Taxaceae; genus Taxus; species Taxus chinensis. The sequence goes on from CM034148.1 coordinate 280,997,723, forward strand.
CACACTACCATCATAATTGTATCTAGTTGTTTTTGAAAGATAAGCCTTGATTTTGAAGAAAACATTGAAAAAGATCATGACACTTGTTGAGAACAGTTCTTCATATTTGCTAATGAAGTATTAGAAAATAGAAGGATTATTCAAACACCAAGACCAATAAGTTGGTCACTGCATACGAAATAAAAAGAGAAACTCAGACAATTACACAGAACTATAAAAGAAGGTGACTTATGCTCTGTTTATTGTATAGACAAATGTTGCCCATCAAAATATTGATAAGTAACTGGTGCTATTATCACTGGTATAGGTTTCACACAAGCTTTCTTTTACCATTAGGTTGGGAAACAAAAGTTCTTAATTGTTTTATGATTGTATTTTAAAACTACTGAATATGGCTAGTGAAAAGGAGGCATTTCATCAAACACGTTGGGTGCTCTGTTCTAAATCTCCCATTCTAGCAGAAGCTGGGAGGATGCTGGAAAAGATTGTGGAGTCTGCATGTACCCTTGCCGATTGCATTTTTCAGAAAGATGTGAAGGCCTTTTGAACACAACCATTTTTTTCATCTCATGTGATAAATGAAGTTCATGAGGTCACATTTGTTTCAGGCATTTAGTCAAACAATTCGCATGGCACCACTTTGTGTGATGGAGGACATGAGAACTGGTAGACAATGGACACCTCCGACGAATAATCTTCCAATGATCCACTACCATGGCTTTGATTGAAAATATGTCTGAAATGTTAGAATTTTATGGGGCTTTGATTAGAAATTTGTCTGAAATGTTTGAATTTTATCTTAGGAGTCGTCTCCGTGTCAAAAGGCTCACGGAGGTCTTCCTCTTTTTCAGGCTTATAACGACTTCTATAAATTCCATAGTGTCCCTGCAGTGAACTATCATGAGACTACCGACTACCATAAATGACATTAAACTCGTTGCAGAGCAGATTACGAAAAAAGGTTTGCCAAGAAGAAATTTAATCGTGTTTAAAAACGTTCAAACGACCATCAAATTTAACATATTGGGTGAAATGACCGGAAAGGGCTTTCCCATAGGAGGAACGCCTTCCGCGTAAAAAGTTATGTCTACATAATAACACATGCATAAAGTGATGCCTCCATAAAATTACTAAAACCATGCGCTAAATGTCCCGTAAGAATAATATGTAAAACCACTTTTCCCCTAACGCGCCTGAAGAGACACGGAAAGGGGGGATTTTGTTGATGCAACCATCGAAGAATCCATCCACCCGATATTAATGTAGTCCAAATTGGAGCCAACATCAATAAAAGGCGGTGGAGTGGGCTGAACCAAAATCTCTGTACTGCTAGTTAACATTGACACAAGATTCGACATTGATGGTCTTGTCTCTGGAGCGCTTTGCGTGCATAGATGAGCAATGCGGATTACCCTTACTATCTCTTCCTTATCAATTTCAGATTCTCCTTTTGCAGTTCTTTTGTCTGCGAGCTCAAATGCCTCATTTTTCTCGTGTAAACTCCATTCCTGTACATAAACACAAAGGATTCTTCAAGATGCCCCTCAGAACAAGTAATCTAGGAAAGATCTTAAATGAAGTTTCGAGTCTTACCCATTGTAGAAGGAACTCCATCTCGGGTGGAAGTTTAGGATCCCTGACCTTTTTGCCGCTCAAAATCTCTAGAACCAGCATGCCATAGCTGTACACATCTGCCTTATCTGTCAATTGACCATGAGTTGCATACTCCGGGGCAGTATACCCTCTGCCTCAAACAAAAAAACACAAATGCATTTTTCAATAAACCCACAAAGAAAACAAGAACCAACAACATCAGTTAAAGCCAAAGTGATAGGATTGTTTTGCCTATGTGGAAGTAGGAATTGTTTTATTTCCTCTTGTTTCGTGCCTATGTTTTGTATCGACAATACAAAAGATGATGTCTAGGGGGATGTTTCATTTGAGTCGAAAGGAACACCGTCATAGTTTTTTGCATCGGTGTAGTCGTTAAGAAAGTTCATTGTAATTATGTTAAGAGAAGAGGCAATGTTTGTTGGTATAGAAGGGTGAGAGGTTAGGGCATCACTGTCAATGAAAAAATCTTTGTAGTATGGATCATGAGATATCTTATATTGAAGGGATTCCCAAACACGAGATCTATTAACAAAGAAGTCATACTTAGTTTATTGCAACCATGTCCTTTGTATGAGAACAAGATCTAAGTCTCCAATGTAGAAGATATTTGGAAATTGATGAAATGTTTTGCGAGAAGCTTATAATGTGTCCAGAATATTTGTACTGACCCTGCACACATGGGTTACCTGTAGAATTGGATCAACACGTACAATCAACATTTCTTCAACTTAGGTTAAAGATTTTAAGATGGGAGGTTGAGGTCTGGGGTCCATATTGTTTGAATGCCAAGGAAATTTTCCAAACAAACAGAAAAAGTATGGATATCAGACAAGAGATAAAGTCTTCTTTAAAAGCAACATTGTGCTTCAAGTAAGGAGGTGAAGGTTGTGTATGGGGGGCTCTGAGGGATAAAAGAGAGTATAGTGGGATGAATATTAGGTGGGGTTGCTTAAGAAGGAACTGTGTGCATGTTCGATATAGGTCCGGGCCGGGGAGTTCCATAAAACAAATCATTGTGGGGGAGATTGATGGACTGCCATGGTGGAAAAGATGAAGAAATAAGGAAGGTGTGAGGAATGTTTTGTGAAGGTGGATCAAGCCAAGTTTTATGTGAACTTCTTCCAGATAAATGGACATTAATTGGAGTGCAAGTGAAGAAAAAGAATGGCAAAAATTTTCATGGTCGATGAAAGTGTTCGGTGGGGGGAAGCATTCATGGTAGTTTGTTCTCAAATGTGGTAATGGAGACGTTCATCAACAATAATTTGAATCATGTTCTGCACATAGTGTTGCTTCCTTTATGCACGTCATCAAGGAGTAGACATTATATAGAAGGGTAGGCCCTACAAAATTCAACAAAAGCGAGAGGAGTTAAATTTTTTTTAATAGGTCAGTTGTTACTGTATATAACAAATAAAATCTATTACAAAAGGACATGATATTTGCAAAGGAAAACATAGCTTCATTAGGCAACAATTAGTGGATAGTTAGAGCCCAAGCCATTTGGAGTGGCAGTTTTTTGCGATTAACATTGGAAATAGGGGGATAGGAATATGGGAAGTGTTTGTTGGATCCCACACAGGCATGTAATATAGAAATCAAAATTGATGACAACAAATAGAGGAAGGTTAAGCGAAGTAGATGAATTTTCATAAACAATGTCGATAGTAGAGCCTATTGCACCATTGACAAGACCTTTGGCAAACCATAAATTAGTTGTGAGCATGATTTTTTTGTTCTTGCGAAAGAGGACTTTATGTTGTAGTTGATCATCATCTAGATCACCTAATTCATTGTGCCCGGCAATTTGAGCAGAGGAAATGGCAATAGGAGAACTTAGAGTTTTCAACGTAAGGAGGTTGTGTTGATTGACTTGGTCATTCCTGGAAAACAAATGGGAACATATTTGAAGGAAAGCATATCATGGTGAGAAAGTGCAGAGTCAACACGTGAGACATAAATGTTTAAAGTTACAATAACTATAGGAGAAAGTAAAATGAGGGGTGAAAGACCATTTCTTGAAGCAACTTGGAATGTGGATTTGATAACATTAATGAGATAAGATCCACCTATCCCTGTAGGACTGTGAATCACCATGCACAATGGATGGAGCGAAACTTCAAAAGTGAAGTGCTAAAAAATAATATCGAAAGGATGATGTTTTTCTTGAGAGAATGAAAATGTGGGTGAATTAAAAGGTGATATCATCCAAGGAACATTCGTTGAGGCTTTATTAACCTTTACGAAAGATGGGGAAAACACCTGTAAGGAAGTGGGAACATGATGAATGCTCCAATTATGGTGGGAGTTAATGTCTCTGTGCCCAACATATCTAGGATGTCAAGTGTCGATGTACATCCCAAACTCAGTCGACCCAAAAGTTGTGACTTAGTCAAGTTTTCAGGAGGTTGATTATTATCACCGTCAGATTCAGAACTACATCTTGAATTTTTTGTAGGAATAGAATGGTAGTGGGAAACACGCCAAGGTCGATAATTGCATTTGAAAATATTTTAATTAGAAATGAATTCATGAGTAATGCACCCAATATTGAAAGATATATTGCAGAAAGGCTTGTAGAGGAAGAACTCATACCAACAAAAAGGTTCAAAAGAAGTTGAATTTTGTGCAAGAATGTTTGAGATCCGTGGATAGACACAGACAATAGCTAGGCTTGCACGAATTTTCCATTTATTGACAGAAGGGTGTTTGTTGTAAGTCGATTCCCTGACAAATTGGATAAGAGTAAGTGATTCATTATCTGGAGGCCAAACCTTATATGCATTTAAGAGTACTTACAAGGCATCTGAGTATTTTCTTTTCGAAATTTAAAGAAGATAAAATCTCGGCTAGATAGAACAAGTGGTATTTTGGATCATGTGGCAAGTTTCATGCACACTAATGTCGTGCTCAACAAAAATTTCAATGAGTATTTTACGAATTGTAATGTATGCTATAAAATCAAGGATGACATTTATAGATAATCTGGAAAACATTCAGCGAGCTGCGAGGGGATGAATTCGGCTGCAATCAGTGATATTCTACAAACAACGCAGGTAAAAATTGTAAAATTCTTGTTAAAACCATTGTCCAAGTGCTGCAGATTGCAACTAACTTATATTAATCACCTAGAAAATTAAATTGTATGGATAATTTATAAGTAATCCCCTAGAAAATTGCAAATGTGTGTCCATACAATGGATGCGCCCCATAAGAAGGCTGTGTAGCATATGCATGTAAAGCAGGATATGCTCGTGGGGCAACACCTGGTGGCTGTGGCCTTGGATAGGAAGAAAATTTTGGGTTTTCTGTGCCATAACCTGGTTGCAACTGTGGTGCCAACTGACCTTGAACGGGCAGTGTGGGCTGTGATTCTGCCCTCTCTTTTTGACCTTCAATAGCAAGTTTTACTATAACTGCCCTTCCTTGCAAGTCAAAAAGAGTAAAGGTTTCATATTATATGTTGCTAAAAAGAGGGAAGCCTATCCCCTTACACATCTCAATAGCGATTAGAAAACAAAGATTCACCAATCTCTTACATCCAAATTCTTGTTTGTATCTTCAAGAGCCTTGTTTGCTGCTTTAGCAGTCTTAAATGTAACAAAAGAAAAACCCCTAATTGAGAAAAAAAAACTTTGTTAGAATCACAATACCTAATTGTGCAACTTCCATACATGTCATTAAATTTTGAATGTGTTCCAAGCCATCACAACACAAAGAAATTGCATAAAATACTTCAAAACGTTCCCTTTTAGCTAACCTGTAATCCAATATAACAAAACACAACTAAGATAAAACTCTGACACTGAAGTTTTAGTACCTGGATTTCTTTGTATTTTTTTCATATGCAACAAAGCCTTCCTCTATTTCTCCATATTGGGAAAAAAGAGATATAAGTGTTTCACTGGATGTCTCATACGAAAGGCTGCCAATGTATAATTTCCTCTGAGACTGATCAGTAGATTGTGCTAGATTTGTGCCAGTAGTTGCGAGATTACATACCGTAATTCGACCCTATAAAGGTAATGGCACACCAAATTATACTCCATAAAATACGTTGTGTGCATTTTTCAATAAACCCACAAAGAAAACTCCAGTTATATTCTACAAACAGCGCAGGTAAAAGAATGCACCAAGTATTTTACGAATTGTAAAGTAAGCTATAAAATCAAGCATGACATTTATAGATAATCTGGAAAACATTCAGCGAGCTACGAGGGGATGAATTCGGCTGCAATCAGTGATATTCTGCAAACAGCGCAGGTAAAAAAAATGTTAAAAATATGAAAATGTCCAGACAGCCGTCAAACCGTCAACTTTAACACAATTGGAGAAACTTTCAGAGGTCCTTTACCATAGGGGGAACGCCTTCGGCGTAATTAAGGTAATATTTTAGGTCACCACTAAGCCGACACACCAATTTAGGGAACACAACTTCCCTTTCAAAAACCTACAAGGATATATGTTTGTGTTACCTGAAATCTGGTCACATCAATTGGCAATATGACATTTGACACTAGTCTTACATTTATCCTACTTATATATTGTTGGAGATTTTTTTTGGTATGTGGGTATGATTATAAGTGTTTGGGAAAAACTGATGGGACAAAGTCCCGTCTCTATTATACGGGGAGGCTCCCTTTATTGAAAACCACACAAGCATAAAAAGTGTCCACATCTATCCTTCTCCCTTAACAAAATTAGAGAATGAAAGAGGAAAGAATAATAGGAATGCACATTTGAAGAAACAAACATAGATGTTATCCCAATGTGCATGAATTTAAAGTATCAAATATTGCTAATAAAATGCTGAAATTTTGCTGCATTAAAGGAAGTTGAGAAAGACGTATATTTAACATAAGAGAGAATACCATCACTAAAGAAACTTCAACACAGTTTGAAATATTTCCTTGTATTTCTTGGTGTAGAATGAATACGAAGTCTCACACAACTTCTCCCTTGACAAAATTTTGAGCAACGTAAAAACGTCCTCATTACATAGATGTTAACTCTTATTTATAATGAGAAAAAGTAATTGACATTTTATGCTACCTTTCAACTTCCTTTCCTATTAATCAATTACAAAATAAAAGAAAATAGACGATACCTTTCATATTCCCTTGACAAAAAGGAATGGTCACTTGAGTTACTTTCTTTTTTCAAAAAGTAACACAAAATTATAAACTCAAGGAGCACTTGCGACTCCTTTATCATTATACAACTCTTTTATGCTCACGTGCAACTCACTGAGTTTGTTCATAGCCACCATGTTGAAGGTTTCATCTTGGAGGAGGTCCTCATCGATTAACTCAGTAAACTTCGCCTTGATCTCTTCAATGGAATGAATTTTGCTATATGTTTTGAAAAAACGACATGAGAGTGTTTTCATTGCTCTGATCCATTGCTCTAGATCTCTTCTTATCTTCTTCTAAGAGTTTTGACAATTGCTTCACTTCCTTCAAGACTACGATTTTCCACTTGATTAATTCCTTCCAGTCAAAAGAGTGATTATCCTTTTTGTGGCAAACATTCCCTCTACAACCATGAGGCTAAGTTCTTTGGCATCGTGGCTCAATGCATGATATTATAATGATTTTGTATCAATGTTGGTTATGGTGCTCTATAAGAGAACTTTGACAACCTTCGCTACCTCATGAATAGCCAAGGATTATTCTATGAACATTATGCCTCCTTTTAATATTTGATTTGCCTAGGTTTGAACTCTCTTACCAAAATAGTTTAGCTAACTCACCCTCTTAATAACAAATTGATCAATTCTTGCATAGGGGCAAGTGGAGCTAGATGACCCTGAGGAGGATCTACTAGAGCTTGGAGGCAATTTACTATAGATACCAATTGTTTTTTTTTAGCTTCAAGATGTTCTATGGTTTTCTCGCTCTCTGTAATTCTCCCTACCATACAAGCAATTCTTTCTTTTATCTCACGAATATCACTTTCCGCGTTAGCCTCCTAAGCTGGTATCTTTTGATATTCAAAATCAGCCAAAGTTGCCTTGCCAACTTCAATGTCTCCCCTAGGCTTGACCACTTCTAGAAATTTGTCTTTTGAAGTTTTGGTGACCATCATCGAGTTGATTTTGCCTATTTTAGTGGAGGGGCTTCAAGGAGGCTATCCATGAGCCCAAAGTCAAGCTTGGAAGTTTTGACAATCTTTTTTGTTTTGGAAATCATTGGCCTTGTCCACTCGAAGGGTGGAACACCTAATGTGTGCAATGTTTGTGTATCCAAACTTGATGAGGTACACATTGGAGTTGTATGCCTTGGATGGGTGCTTGAAGATGAGGAAGGAGGTTGTGAAGACACGAAGGGTGGAACTAGAGATGAAAGAGAAGAAGAAATAGTATTCGACACTTGGGCATGAGCTTGATCGATTGCTTTATATTGATGAGTTGTATTGTCGATCAAATGGGTGGGTGTAGATGTTGACGAGTAGGTAATCTAGCTAGAGCGAATTGTTTGACGTGAGCTTTAGGTCCTCTTCAGAATGCCAATTTTATCTGCATTCCAATACCACAAGTTTTGTCTAGCATCTTGTCTTGCTTAGGATCATCATCGTCCCATGTACTTGGAGTTGATGATCGAAGGGTGTCTCCTAACACACGAGTCCTTAACGAATGGTGCACAAAGGAGTCATACATTTGATGCACCTTGACTAGCCTTGGCCTCTTGGATGTATGAGTCCCTATGTACTGTGAAACCTTATTTATGAGAAATCTTAAGGAACACTCCACCACATGCTCACTGAATTCATCTAACGCGGTCTCTTTGGAAAGTGACCAATTCATGGGAGAAATGGGTTGTAGTGCAATGTGATTCGTAAATTCATCCTCAAGCAAGTTCGACCCATCATTAGTCATACCATTCGGTACATCCATATTTAGAAGAGATTCCATTTTCCCCAAGCTCATCCAGACATAATACTTGTGTCAGAGCTTTTATTCATTTGAAGAGTCAACCTAATAGTCCTCGACAGTAGGTTCATGGGAAAACATGGGGCCTAATTGAAATTTTGCAAAGTCCTTATTGTTAAAGTTGACTCTTTTGAAATGGGAGTGTAAGTTGAAGTCAGAAAGGTCATGCTCGACTCCTTGAGTGTCTGAAGAAGTTTGACTTGTATAATGCCCCAATCCTATAGGAAATGGGATGGTTTCTCTATGCTTTTTCCTTAGCAACTAGTAGACCACCATGAGCTATCGACACACCTCCATAAGGATCATTTTGTTTGAAGCAAAAGCTTAGGAAAATGCCAGTGAAAACTATTGACGCTACTAGTTCAAATGTCGGTAAATTTAGGTAATTGAATGAATAGGCTACTGTATCTAGTCACCGACTCAACACTCACCTCAAAAACTCTTTTCACAAGAATGTTCTCTAGGGTTCAGAATACAAACAATTTGAACACATCGTTCAATCTGGTGAAGTGTACTTTGTTGTTCTCCAAGGTCAGTTGCGGGTAAGGGAGAGGAGCCAATCATGGAGCATGGACCAATAATTTTGAGGGTAGATGTAAAGTTAGGGACTAGTACATGTCACTTTCTCATTTAAAATTTGAAAAAAGTAGTTAATAAAATGTGTCACATCAAATCACATCAAACAATCACCCAATCAAATGATGCCACATAAGTGGAAAACAATGCATGACATAATGCCCAACAAATGGTCCACCCCTAAATTTCTTTGTATGGAAAACTACTTGATTTAAATACCTTAAAAAACCACTTTCCATACAATATAAATGCTCTAAAGAAAATATTTAGATAAAAAATAACAAAATCTATTAAAGGGTTTTTTTTTTTCAAATTTTATGGTATTTATATGGTTGTTGGACACCCCTCAACTTAGGGTGCACAACCACTGGCTTCTATCCCTTAGTAGTCCTAGATTTGTCTCTACACTTCTTGTCAAGTGAGAATTCCTCTCCATGAAAGGATAAGCCGATGAAGGACCAAATCAAGTAGAAGGTCATGTAGAATGTTTTGGTGCAATGCAACTGGGTCAATTGTTTGTAAATAGAGTCATTGATGAACTTCCCCCAATTTATGAATTTCTTTCCATTCCCGCATTGGCGATGAAGTGAAACATTCATGGATGAAATTCTCCTATAACACTATTTTCCATTACTCAGTTGAGAAAGGTGATGATGTCAATGATATTGTTGTTAAAGTCTACATAGGGTGATGGAGGAGAGACATGACATTATAAATAATAATGTTACCTGAATGTTGGCTAACGACAGAGTAGAGTGACAGTGAGAGTAGGAGAGTAGCGAGAATAATGTGAAGGAATGACTAATTCTTTGAATATATAATCAAATTCGGTGTTGTTAGGGTTTGAGTGTGAAAGTGTGTGCATGCACACTCATGGTGATGTGTGGCAATGTTTTGTCTTCAAGCGGTTTAGGTGTGCATGGCCCCACAACATAACCCTCCTCCCCTCACACCACCTCCCTTTCCTCATTCTACCCACTGGGGTGTGTGCATACCATGTGTTTCCTATCTTTGTTGTGTACTTCTTACGTGCATGGTTCTTTCCTTGTAATGCCTTCCCTTCTTCACTTTCCTCTATGTGTGTGCACTTAAAGCCATCTGTCCTGGCGATAGGATCACATTATTTCCATGCGATAGACCATAAGATGCCATACAAGATGTCATACATGCAACGCCCATATGTGGGACCCGTTTCTACTTCCGTGGCGTCTAGTTAACATAGTCTAGTCATAGCCTATGTCGATAACTCACCAGCCATGAGATGTCAGTTCCCAAGCAAATCCCAAGGAAGAGAAAGGCGGAGGAAAGGATAGCAAAAGATGGAGAGCATTTAAGATGCATTGCTTTGGTTTTTGTTGCCTTACGCAACTGCTAGACTCGTCATTCCATCGATTAATCACTAAAAGAAACTTTTTTTCTCTGAAGCTCCATTATGCGGTCCATTCTGCCAGAGCAAGGTCATTGTAGCCAATTAACGCAGGAGAATTGGCAGGGAGAGGGGTTATAGACCTTGAAAGGTGTTTATTCAGAGTATTTATTCAACAATGAAATGTATCAGTGCATATGTTGATATGACTTATATTATTCCTGAGCCTTTTTTAGCATCATATGAGGTCTGTGGAGATAGATAAACTTGATTATGTAGATAAATGTTGATAAGCTACCTTGTGCCAGGTAGGAAATTCACATTTTTTGATCAAATGTTTATTGTCGTGAGCTTGTCTCAATGTGGACCTAAAATTGAAAGCTACTTAGCCATGACTGTTACCATATGGGGACCTCTAAACTTTAAAATCTAAAAAATGACTCACAAAATTATATAACAATTCATGTTTTTAGGAAAGGTTCCTTATAAAATTTAAAGGTAATAACACAATAGAATGTTACTTTCTTCTTTATAATGAAAGATAATAATTCCATTTAAGTAGGACAATGGCTCGACTAATTCCATTTAAGTTATGAATATTTTAATAATAAAATAGAAGTGAAATAGTTTGAAGACTTCAAAATATATTAGACACCTGGTTACAAAATTCTTCTATGATTTTAGTTCTTGTCTACAAAATATTACATTAAGTGTTGAAGATATTTGTTAATTTCCTTCAATTCTATTATCCAAAGCATTGATGTATCTAAATATTTGACCAACTTCCTAAAATATGATCATAATCCCTTTGAATTTTTAATCGTGTTTCCTATTTCTATGCCTATTTTTTAAAATTTTCAAATCAAGAATTGTAACCCTCACACTCTTGTTGTTAAACCCGGCATGAACTAAAATAATAGAAAGCATAAAAGACCAATTAGTTTGAGAAGTTATACATGGCATTCAAGATCTTCAAAAGTTCTTATGAACCTAGTTTGGAATGTTTATTCTTATGTGAGAAAATTAATCAAAATTTCTTTAGGAGTATTGTTAGGCAATGTACATTTTTTTAGGTGCATCTATGATATCAAGATTTTGCTATAAATTTTTTGATAAGAAAACCATGATTTTACATAGACACATGACGTCTCTACCCCATGATAGAATAAATATTACACATAATAGATGTACATATGTCGATTAAGTGTATATATATATATAATCAAATACAAACAAAAAAGACCTTTTTTATGTGTACAAAATGTTGAAGATCTTGTACACTTTGTATGTATTCTACGCACAATAATGTTTTTTGGCCTCGAAAATGTGCCTAATATATCGGGAAATGTGCTCTTCTCACATGGGTGGGATTTTTGAACCATAGGTTTATGGGATAGTTTTTGATCATGGTTTTTTTGTACCCATAGTATTGTAAAAAATACTTAATAAGTTTCCTATTTATGTGGTATTGTGCATATGGTAGGGTTGGTGTAACATTGCAGATGTGTAGTGAATTTGGGTGTGGACTCTATTAGAGTTTGTTGAGTCATATCACATATGCACAAAAGATGATAGATGTGTATACCACAAAATTTCACTATTAGTATGAGTACGTGTTCTTGTTGTATCACATACACACAAAAATGACAGCCTGTGTATGAACAGAAGTTTCAATATAGTATCGTTTAATATTGTGTTTGCATCGTTTATATTCTGCACTTTTATTTCAGTATCTGTAATATTTTCTGCATATTAGTTTCTACTGTTGCGACATCTGTGAGGGATTGTTTCACATATTTTATCCCTTATTTCCTAATACGAAAAAAATGACAACATGTGTATACAACAAAATTTCAATGCGAATATCTTATTATGGTGTTTGCGTCGTTTCTCAAATACACACAAAAATGGAAAACATGTGTATGCCATAGAATTTCACTCCTAATATCATATTAAAGTGTTTGCATCGTTTTGTCACATACACACAAAAATGATAGCATGGGTATACCAAAAAAATTCTAATAGGTATCCTATTAAGATGTTTGCGTCATTTGTCACATACACAAAAACATGAAAACATTTGTATACCACATAATTTCACTACTAGTTTCCTATTACAGTGTTTGTGTCACTTGTCATATTCACACAAAAATGAGAGCCTATGTATACCAAATATTTCTACTACTAGTATCCATTACTTTGTTTGTGTCCTTTGTCACATACACATAAAAAATGACAAGCCTAGTGTATACTACATAATTTCACTACTAATATCATATTACGATGTTTGTCATTTGTCACATGCACACAAAAATGACATCCTTTGTATACCACATATTTTTACTACTAGTATCCTATAGACGGTGTTTGCATCACTTTTCACATACAAATAAAAATGACAGCATGTGTATACCACAAATGTTAACTAATGAGTATCATATTACGATATTTGCATAATTTTTCACATATGCACAAAAATGAAAGCCTTTCTATACCAAAAATTTCAATGCTAGTATCCTAATATGGTGTTTCGAGTCATTTTTCAAATACATAAAAAATTGACAGCATGTGTATACCAAAGAATTTCACTACTAGTATCATATTAAGGTGTTTGTTTCATTTGTCACATATGCATAAAAATGAAAACCTTTGTATACCACATAGAATTTCACTACCATTATCCTATTATGGTGTTTGCGTTATTTGTCACATACACAAAAATGACAACATTTGTATACCAAAAAATATCACTACCAGTACCCTATTATGGTTTTTGCATCATTTGTCACAAAGCACACAAAAATGAAAACTCATGTATACCGCCAAATTTTACTACCAGTATCCTATACAATGTTAACGTCATTTTTCACATACGCAAATATAAGAAAAGACATGTATACCACAAAATTTCACTTCTAATATCCTAATAGGGTGTTTGCGTCATTTGTCAAATACGCAAAAAATGAAAGCATGTGTATACCTCTATATTTCACTCCTAGTATCCTATGCAATGGAATCATTTTATAGGATAATTTATTAATGGTTTTAATTTTCCTAAATCTTTTCATTTTAACTACAAATTGAGTTATATTCTTCTCGCTCCAAAACTACTAACACTTGGTGTGTAACTTCCTACACTTACCAAAGATAAAAATAAATCTAAAACTACTAACCCTTTGTTTTCTAGGATGATCGGTCCAAGAAATTTTGGTTTATAAATCAAATTACTAATTGTTGTTTTATAGGGCCTCCTCTTGAAGACCTTACCACATAATCTTTATCGTTTAATTTTATTATCTTGCATCTATTTTCTTACATCATGTTTCTTGTGTGTTTTACATCGTTACTTGTTTCTCCCAAGGAAAAAAATGTGTATTATGCTCATCTCTTGTTCTAGGATGATCTTGAGGATCAGTAGCAGCTAGCCTGCTCATTTTTATTTTATAGGGGACATGTGATGTGGAAGTGGCATCTATGCACTTTCCATAGTCCTAGGGGTCTCATAACAATGGAATTCACCTCCATGCACATAGACATGCTCTATAATCGATTGAGGTATATAAATTCTTGGAGATATTTCATTATTGGCTAAGCATTATCTTGTTTTAAGAGTGGAGTGAAGTGAGAGGATTCCACATCCCAATAACAAGGCCTCAGACAACATCCTTGCAACATATACTTGGTCCCCACATACCACAAGATATATCAGGGAATCCCCTAGTGAGCTCATATATCCCTAGTTTAAGCAACCTTTTTGTTACATATCAAGCTAAAGTTGAAGGAGGTTATACACTCCCCAAGCTCAATCACTAGCAACTGCCACATTAACACATAGGTGGAGATATAATTGTGGCACCACCTTCGGTGTGTGGTATTAATAGTGGGTTATATCTTCATTAAAATCCCACTTGACTAGATATGGTGTGTATTACATGTTTATTACTTGCTTGGGAACACCCTTAACCATCATATCACCTTAAAAATTTTAATCAATCAAACATCATCATAATCAACTATACTTAATAAAACAATCCCAACCCAAATCCCATCACCATCCTTAATCAACCAACCTAATCGAAATCTAATCACCCACACATCCTATCATACCATGGCCTTGGATCCTCAATCCCCATCCTCTCCAAACAAACATCCAAACCCCTACCTCATTTCTAAATCCATCAATACACACAAAAATTAATAACCTATTTATACCAATAACTTTCACTACTAGTATCCTATTACAATGTTTACATTGTTTATCAAATACATAAAAAAATGATAGCCTGTGTATACCACCCTGTTGAATTTTTTCATGCCAGTATTCACTCATCTCAATAGGGGTTTTCACCATGAATGAATTCAGGGCATTGTCTGCAACTTCTGGAAATGTTTTTTCACTTTTATATATTTCTTTTGCATTTTTCTCCGGTTTTCTTCGTAGTTTCTCTGTGAAATTCCCCTAGGTCTATTCCTTGTCCAGTCTAGTCTGTTTAATTTCCTGAAGCATCTAAAGATCATTTACTGATGCAATGCCAGAAGGAATCAACCTCAAAATACAAACTTCTAACCAAAAAAGATGAAGTCATGCACAAAAAGCCTCTCCCAGGCAAGTCACACTTTTTAGAATGAATGAGTGTAAGCTGCAATGGGATTTTTGGTAGTGGCAGGCAGACAAGAATTTCTTACCTACCTTGCAGGGTACTTTTTCCCATGAAGTCAAAGTCACTTAAGTTGTGATGGGAAAATTAGAGGTGGCAGGCATGCGAGAATTTCTTACCTACCTTGCACGGTGAAAATTCCCATTATAAAATAAAGAAAAATCACTTAAAGCATTGATGGGAATTTTCTGCTTGCCTAGCAAGCTAAATTTTCCCACCAAAGAGGTTTATTAACCCATGCAAGTCACACTTTATCAAAGGACACTAATTTTAATGCAAGTCACAGTTTTTTGGGAGATGTTTTAATTTAATAATGGGATTTTTGGCAGTGGCAAGCATGTGAGAATTTCTTACCTTCCTTGGAGGGTAAAAATTCCCATTATATAAGTCAAACAACTTAAGTGAAAGAAGGGATTTTTGGAGCTGCAGTGCAGGATAAAGAATCCCATTTCTTATTTTTAGAAATCAGCCCTGCCAAAAAGTGTGACCCCTTTAGGCATTAAACAATGCTTTTAATGGTATTTATTAATAGTTTTTATGCCTAATTTTGGCTCCATGGATGAATGAAAATTTAAAGCAAGAATTCAAGCCAAAGACAACTAAAGGATGCATGCTAAAAATAAATAAAATAAATTTATTTAAAGGTAGCCAACAACATGCATGATTGGGCACCCAATTTGGGTGAATAAACATGATTGTTTATGAATTAAATTGCCAGGAATAGGATGGAAAATTATTAAAAATAGAATTCTGAGGGTTATATAAGTATGGGCTACCATAATGAAGAAGAAATTAATTATTTTTTCTAAGGATTGCAGCCCAGACAGTTTTGGCCCCAAGGAAAGGAGGATTTGTGCATTAGAAGGTGTTTTTAATTGCCAGGGAACTTCAAGGTTTGGTGCCTAGGGTTGGAATAGCTTGATTTATGCTATGATAATTATTTGCATGTTACTATAAGTTTCCAAGTGAATTTAAAAATATTTATGCTTGCTTTGCATGTAAGCAAAGCCTCACATTTTAGGGCAATAGGCTTCATATGTAGTTTTTTGGTGACAAAAATCAAGTATTCATGCTCTAGACTTCATCTTTGTCTGAAATAATTGCAAGTATTCATTACAGGTGTTCATTGTAAAAGGGAGTTCAAATCAATGTTAGGTACATTGAATATATCTTTTGAATATGAAGTATTTGCTAGATCTACACGAATTGATCCAGTTACAAAGAATTCCAGCAGGATTAAAAGAAAAAGAACACATACAAAGATTGTCCAGACAAAGATAGATCCACCCATGATGAAGTATGATGAAAGAGAAGGATCAAAAGAATCATGCATAGCTTCTATATTTGTTGATATCAATGACATAGACATAGTCTCGGAACCCATCTCTAAAATAATTGAAATATCCAGGGCCGGAAAGAAATTTCTTATACGGGAAATAAAAAAGCAATGGAATTATTCAAGCGTCAACATTCCTAGTCATAGCTCAGTTTCCTGAATTTGTTATGAAGTGTGCAAGATCATATCATCCTCTTTCTAGAACAATCCAGGATGCTGCAGGAAAGACAATTATTAGGTTGGATGCACAGTTTATTACTTATTGTCTGAAGATTATGACATGAATGATGGTGATTGCAATTAGCATGCTAGATGCAGGCAACAGATGGGAGAAACACAAAGTAGATTGCGTGGGCATGATGAAAAACAAATATTTGAAGAATCCTAGGTCCCCATCAAAGTTCCTGAGGACTCCTTCACGATCTAACTTGGTGCAGGAGGTGGATGATATTACTAAATTACTTTGTAGGATAAGTGGAGAAGCCAATACCCACAACTTCCGATCATGGATGTATGATTTCGTGAGGACTATTGAGATCAATAGAGCTGATTCAATAATCAATTGGGCAGAGATCATCAATGACAACATCAGTGAGCAACTTTAGAGTGTGAGGCAGACTTACAACTTCAAAATGACTTCATACCTTGTATATGCAGCAGCCTCACAAGGTATATTTTCCAAGCTGGATAGACGGGACGTACTGGTGAAAGATCCTATCTTTGAGTGCTACCCACTATTGACAGTTCCTGAATTCCAAAAAGATTACAAAGCAGTCAATGATGGATTCTTCTATGAATTCATATGCAAATTAAATAGTGATATGAAGACCAATAGGGTAAGCAAATAAGCTTGGGAAGCTGTATCTCAGCATGGTTGCATTTTCATTCAATTTGCAAACTTCACCTATCTCAGGGTAACCAACTTTTCGGGAGAACCAATAAAGTTTCCGAGGTATCCAAATGACAAGTGGGTCATCACGGAGTTGTGCAGACAACTTGTGGAGATGCATGACTTACAATAAAAGTGGCACAAGTCTACATGTTTCTTTCCAATCACACTGGGTTACTACAACTACAAGAGCATACAAAAGGCTAGAGGAGTCGAAGCGGAAATGTTTTCTGAATATGATCCTGAATTCTTCCTAGCATGACTAAAATTTGACCCATATGGGGTAGCAAGGAAAACAATATCCCAAGAATATTCACATGTGCCTTTGTTGGAGGACTTCTAGATGAAGTACATAAACAAGTATGAAGTCAAAAAGAAAGACTTCAACAGGTTATTGATGCAACAAGTGTCTGATTATGGTTTGGCACATATACCTGCATATCTCACAGATGATGGGCATGCGATACTTGACTCGTATAATCAAATGGGAGGGGATAGAGTTGTGCTTCAGGAAAACATTAGTGGCTACCAGATGATTGAAGAAAGATCTTCCATAGTTCTGGTTAACACTTTGAACTGGTTACTGACAAAGGGGTATTGTCTGGATGAATCTTTGATGAATCAAATCATAGGAAATGTTACCGTGGGAGACTCTAGAAAAATAAATCATGAAGGTGAAAGCAACAAAAGGCTGGAAAAGCTTATAGTTCACAATAAATCTCACATACAGAAGAAGGCCAAATCTAAATCTATCGTGCTAGTTACAGCTTCTCCAACATCAACTCATAGCACTTCAGCAGCCCCAAAACCCCAGAGAGATCTTTTTGTTCCTCCTTTGAATCCAATGTCATTTGTATTTTCTCCTCAACCACTTAGGTCTTCACCTATCCATGCGGAGAAGTTGAAAGCATAGATGGCAGAGTTTGAAAAAGCATTGTCATTGGATAATTTAGAGGGTGAGAATCATAACACAGTGGTAAATTTGGTTAGAGAAAAATCAGAGCATGAGATGGTGGTGTACTCGGTGACTTCTCATTCCCAAAGAAACAAATTTTCATAATGGTTAGCTTTGTAAAAAATCCCAGAAGCCAGAGAGGATATCAACTTGGAAGAACACGACTTTCAACTGCTCCTGAGTTTGGGTGGAAGAGATAGAAGACCTAAAGTTTCCAAAATAACTTCTAGGTTGATTATTGAGGAATCGGGACAAAATTTCTCTGAGTTATCTATTCCAACAGAAGGAAAGCACAAGGGAGAGCTCACAATAGCTGATATAGTAGTGACCAAAGTGCCAATGGGTCAAACTACCACAAAAGGATTAAAGTAGGATACATAGACACTAGTGAATGCTTTATTGCTTAAGCTTGACAAAGAAAAGGCTGAGAGATCCAACCTTCAAAAGTAGGTGTTGCAGTTATGTGAGATCATTGCTAAAGTTTCCAAAACTTCCTCTCGGCCCATTTTAGCACATGAGTAGGTGAGTAACCATTTGATGCAAGAGGCAGAAGATGCAGGGGACCAGGTCAAAGCTATTGCCCACTGGAAGGAACAAATCATTCACCAAGCTTCAGAGCAATTCAAACCAATAACGACTGAATAGGAGAACATGCACAGGGCCGTATCTCAGCTAAAGGAACTAATGACACAGATAGAATATGATAACATAGTTACTAAAATTCATCTGGATACTTTGGCTAAGATACACTCGTTGCCAAAGGATGTGTTGATTGTAGAATAGATTGTGCCTGGTGGATTGGTGGAAAAGGGGAAACAGTTATAAATTTTAGTTTCTTTTCATGTAGAGATCTTCAAGCTCATGCTGAAGAGGATGCAGTTGCTGGAGAGTCAAATGGGAGAAGTGTCAGAGTGTATCCCAGATGAATTAGCTGCTTCCCATGAGGAATTTATGCTGATTGTGCGGAAAGAAGTTGATGCAGCCACCATACCTTCTACGATGGATTCAATTGGTAGAATCATAAAGCTTAAAGAAGATGTTGATGGATATGGTCCTGGTTTAGAGAAAGTGAAGGCTAATGCTGCTTCTTTTTCCAAAGGGTTGTTACAGTGTTGATCAGAGTTTCCAGTTTCTTGTCTAGATGAGGGTACGAGTAATCAAGAAACACTAAACAACGTCAAGTATACAAGGGCTTAGTACCTTGGAGATGACGATGGATGATACATGCGTACATTTGATATTGGAATCCTCAGTATGATCCCAACAAACCTGTAGCTCACA
This sequence comes from Taxus chinensis, assembly GCA_019776745.2. Lineage (NCBI taxonomy): Eukaryota > Viridiplantae > Streptophyta > Pinopsida > Cupressales > Taxaceae > Taxus > Taxus chinensis. The sequence continues at coordinate 281,017,329 of CM034148.1, forward strand.
TACACTAGAGAAATATTGATTAGAGATTTTATGCGGGGGCTACCTGATGAAGCATATATGAGAAGTGTTAACTCTCTCGGTGGCTGTCAACCCTCGTGTGATAATAATAATAATAAGATAGAGTCCAAATAGATAATATGCAAATTGATAAACAAAATAAACTAAAATATGCCAGTATGCAGATGTTATTATTGGTTAGATGTGCGCAATATGATTCTCACCACATGAACCAGATCACAAGTAAAATATCATGGAAATTCCACATGTTATTACAAAGACAAAATAATAATGATAAAATGGCTAAAAATTCTCAGCATTCACCCAAACTTCCTAACTTTTTCTTCCTCTTCTTTGGTCCAGTCGATCCAGGTCTTCTTGAAAATTATATATTCCCTCTCCTCCTGAAATATGGGAAAAACCCATATTTATAGCTTAGATGTGAGGTTAGATTGGGGTTAACAAGTAACCGGGGTTGGGTAGAGTAACCTGAGTTAAGAAATATGATATGATCACGTGGGGACCATAGCTTGAATTATTAGATGGAGTGGGGATCATGCTTTATATGGTGGGTGAGATAAAAGATTCCATTTAGAAATGGGTGTCAGATGGGTGTATTAATACCCATGGATTGAATAATTTGTGAGAGATGGGGGATAATGCCAAAAGTTGAATTATCAAATGGGTCTACATGGATCCCATTTAATAATTAATTAAATAAGGTGAGAAAATAGATGAGATTTCATTTAATTTAAGAAAAAGAGAAGTGAGGATGGAAATTGCATGAATGTGAGATGACAGAGGGGCGCTATACCAAAAATAGGTGTCTACATTTGCCCCTTTTTGTTGAGTGGTTTGCGATAGCAAGCCACGAGACAAAAACAAAAAGGGTTAGATGAGATATGTGTCTAAAGATGGATGAAGACATGACCAAAGGCAAGATGCCTCTAGGAAAAAAACAAGGATCACAATAAATAAATAAAAGTATGGCAGTGACTCCAATATCACATCGGTAGAGGAAAATTACGGTCTCAATGGAGACAGACGACAACATTCTATAGACTAGTGAGTGGGTGAAGACCACTACAGTATGGATGTAAACCAATATGACCAATGGGTCATAGGAAAACATAAAAATATGTGTAACTAAATGTGAAAGATGTGTGCAATCCTTTTTCTGCCAGGAATCGTGTAAAAAAATCATGCGTCCATAAAAGGAATGAGGATGAAGATAATGATGCCCCAACACATGGCACGAGAAGGAAAAGAATTGAGTTATATGCGTCTACAAGTATAAGGATGAAAAGGTGCCCCAACATAAGACATAGATGGAATAATCATAAATGTGGGCAGGATGAGAAGATAAGATAGAAAGGTGAGATAAAATTTTCTAAAAGGGTGATAAATATGATGGAAATCATGTTTCATAGGAAATATGCATAAGTGTTAGCAAATTAGAAGGTGAAGAAGACAAAGAAGTCTCGTTTCTTCGATAAGTATGATAAGAAGGATAATAAGTCAAGATACTTTTGTGATAAAACAAAAGTAGAGAAAATATTCATGGAAGAGATCAAGATCAGATAGGTGATGGCCGTTATGGTATCTTCCAAGACAAAAATGTCAAAGGAAGATGGGAAGATATTTCTAGAAATGGATATGATGATGTCCCTGAGAGATGACATGTGAATATAAAATAGGTGACAAGGTTCTCAAAAAGAGAATAGGTCAATGTTGCAAAGAGAAGAACAAGAACAATAATGAAAGGGATAGATGGCGATACATAAATGAAGAAACATTGGCATTGACCATGAATGCCAAATGTGAGGGATGATGAGAAAGAGAAAAGGGAATAGATAGGAGGATTGGTTGATTATGAGAAGAGCAAGAAATATTGAATATGAAGGTGACAGGGATATGGAATAGAGGGATGGAGACAGGAGGAGAAAATAAGGAATGAAAGGGAAGGAAAAAGATAACAAAGAAGAATTATAGAAAAAGGGGAAAATGAAGAAGGACAAACAAAGAGAAGACAAGAAGAGAATAGAGCAGAGGATGAAATTATGAAAAAGAGAGAGAATTATTCAAGATGAAAGATGTAAAGAAGGATGGAGCAGAGGAAAGTAGAGAGGTAATGGAAAATGAAAGAGATGATAGAGCAAAGAAAATTGAAGGAAACAGATCATAGTGAGGAAATCGAAGGCAAAGAATATGGAATTGACCACATGGAAATGCATTTAGATGATGAGATGATAAAGGAGATGGGATAATGCTGAAGAGCCATGTTTTTGATGGGGAAGTAAGGAGGAAGTGTGAGGTAAAATGGGGAGAAGGACGATGTAGAGGAAGTGAAATAAGATGAAGATCAGAAAGGAGGAGAAGACAATGAAGAAAATTATGTAGAAGAAAGAGAACCAAGAACGAAGATATTTGATAAAGAGTGAGAAACACAAGGAACGTAAAGAGAAGCTTGAGGGAAGGAATGACATCAATTGGAAAAGAAGCGGAGGTGAATGAGATGAGGATATGCTGATGATGAGAAAATAGGGAGAGGGTGTATGATGAAGGAAACGAAGAAATTGGCAAGGAAGAATGGAAGATGGAGAGGTGGAGAGGAAAAAGAAAGGTTGGGATAGGAGATGCAATGCCAGTGAATGGATGTTAGGAGAAATCCATCGATAATGATCATTAGAAAAAGATGGGACAAAAGATGAGACAAGGTAGAAAGTAAACAAATAATGGGAGGGGGAACTCCAATCTAGGGATGTTAGGAGAAGTCCTCCGATAATGATTAGAGGACATAGAGGAAGGAATGAAGATAGAATGGAGGAGGTCAAAGAAAAGGATTCAGGTTGTACAAAATGGGGATGGGTGAGTTTTAGGAGAAGTCTATTGATAATTACTAGCATGGAAATAGAAGAGGATGATGCAAGAATGTTAGGGGAAGATCAATGACGATGACATGTAAGTATGGGAGTAGATATGTGGGAGAATTCTAGAAGATGGAGTGGAAAGAGTAAAGAAAGGAGGGATAACAATGTGTAGGAAGATGAAGGTGAGGAGAGGATGTAGTAGATGAGAATGAATGAGAGAGAAATGAAGAAACAAAACACAAAACGAATGGAGAAGCAACGGTTAAGTAATATTACCCAGTGACAGATGATGGAGATGAAAAAGGGACCAGTAAGAAGTGGTGTTTATGTGAATGGAAGAGGAGGTGAGAGGATGTGATGATGGGGAATGCCAAGAAAATATAGATGGAGAAAATGTGGGGTAGTGGGAGAGTGCAGGATGACAAATCATGCTTAAGAGGGAATATTAAGTAAGATCTCCATGCCAAAGGAGGATTTAAGTAAGATCACCAAACCGGCAGTGACGATATGGAAGGAGAAAGAAAAAATTGTATTGGATGCAGGTGTGGAAGAGTTGGTTGGAATGGGTGAGTATGATGAGAGGCAAGAGATAGAAGATGAGAAAGAGATAATGGGAGGTGGAAGGGTTAGACAACAAACCATTCTTATGAGAAAATCTTAAGTAAGATTGCCTTGCAATGAAGATAGTTAAGTAGGATCGCCAAACTGAAGAAGAAGAAGAATGATGAAAAGACTGAGCAGTGTATACCAAAATGGAACAAGAGATGAAAGGAGGTGATATTAAAGTGATAACAAGGAAATAAAGGAGAGTGACATAAGTGGATGGAGGAACATATGCAATGTAGATCAAGAGTGTAAGGGCAATCCCTAACTAGGATGCCCATGTGGTGGTAGTGATGATGCAAGAGTGTTAAGTGGAAAGGAGAAGTGGAAAGATGTTTGTGGTGGTGATTTTCGTCTATTGAAAGAGGAAATGGTAGAGAAGCTTCTACAACGGGAGGATCTAAGGAAGAAGATATACCTTAACTAAGGTTCTCTTGCTATATGGATGGTTAAGCAAGATTGTCAAATTGAAAGCGGAAGAGTAAAAGAAAAACTAAAAAGGAAAGACAAGTAAGATATCTGGAATCGTGCAAGGGGACAAAAATGTGAGAAGGATGATGTGGAGAAAAATGGTGATGAGTGGACATGGAGAGAAAGGAGCAATGAATCAAATACGGTGTTGAACATGTTGAGAGATAAGGCCCTGTAGGATAATGAACTTTCCTTGAGAAGGAGCCTCAAGTAGGATTCAAAAACTGCAATGGCGATTAAGTAGAATTCACAAACTAAAAAGTATATTTGTAAATGCATTCATGAAGATAATGGATATATATAAAATTCATAGTGTGAAATTTGATGTGATTTTTATAAAAGATGATCTAGATGAGATGAACAGAACACAGCTGTAGAAAGGGCATACATGGAAACTATATTTCGAAATGGATTGGAGATAAACAAGAAAGGTTACCTAACGAGGCATTACACTTGCAACCAATAGAAGGTGTTAATATATAACCAATAATAGTTAGTTATACCAAAAGATCATGAGGGAAATATGGATGAAAGATGCTCATAATCCTAATATTGACATGAAAAAGGGATTAAAGATGTGACTTGTGTGCAGGAAGAGGAATCTCCAAAGGTGGTGTTCCTTAAGTCTAGCCCCTAGCTCTAGGAAAGGGAAAGAAAAATAGCAGAAAGCCTTCTGATCAATGCAGGAAGCTTTCGAAAAATATTGATAAAGGAAGACTAATCAATGTGGGAAACCTTCTAGATGTCATAATAATAGAGTAGCCATCCTTCGAGGGTATGGTCTACTTTATACATAATATCGATGACAAGAATAATATGATAGCCGTCCTTCAAGGGATCGTCTATTTCTTTTGATTATGCTTTGATTTTTGATTTGTATGCTTTTATTTTTTCTTTCTTTTGGTATGGAAAACTGTCCTTCAAGGGATCAGTCTATTTTTGGTAACTTTGATTTTGCATTTTGCAGAAGTGAATTCGAGTTTCACATGGGGGAGAGTTGGGAATAACTAAGTAAACCACTTAAGAGGGGATAAGGAATATACAAGAGATAACCTGGACCCTTCGCATGGCTACAATAGGAGAATGAGAAGGTGACAGATGTAATGATTATGGGGTAACATCAAAGTAGTGAAGGAGGATGACATAATTAAGATCATTACAATGAAAAATGGAGGGTGATAAGGATGGGAGAACAATCTAAGGATGTAACTAAGTGCTCATTGGTAGATATGCTAACAGTAGACTGGTTGCAAGTGCAATGCATTAAGAGGCTTTGTCTTTGGTTTACCACCATGAGAGGGGAAGATAGTGAAGTTGCAATAAGATGAGATGATAGCCAAACAGGAAACAAAACTATGTCCTAAACGAAATGAACATATGACCACAATGGTGTATTTAGATGAAAATAAATGATGCCCCAAGAGAGACATAATCATAGAAGGACAATCATGGCCTCAAAAGAGGGCTTGATGAAATAAACAATGTCCCAAAAGAGACACAAATATAGCCATAATGGAAAACTTTGAGAAAAAGGGATCCCTCAATGGAGAGACAAACATGGCCTCAAAGGAGGGCTTTGATGAAAAAGATGATACCCATTAAAGGAGCATAAACCTAAAAGAACAAATATGGCCTCAAAGGAGGACTTGATGAAATAAACAGTGTCCCAAAAGAGACACAAATATGGCCACAATGGTGGACTTCAAAATAAATGGTGCCTTAGAAGAGAAAAAAATATGGCCACAATGGTGGACTTCGAGAAAAAAGTCCCTCAATGGAAGGACATAGATGGCCTCAAAGGAGGACTTAGAATGAGATGAGGATTTGGATATAATTAATTTAGATTGGATGGATGTGAAGAAATTAAACAAACAATGTCAAAGAGTGAAGTCCCCTAGTAGCAAGGGATTTGTACGGATGATGAGTTCAAGGGTGAGGGAAGGTTGTTCCCCTAATGAGTTAAATGTGAAGGAGGTAAAGGATGTCAAAAGAGTTTAGATGAGATTGTCTTTGATTTGGATGAGGTAAACGATTGGATACCACAAGTGTGTTTAGCAAGATAAGCGGTATTAATGAATAATGGAAGACCTTCCTTAGGAGGAATGTCGTGTGCATGAGGGATGTTAATGGATGATGTGGATGAAGGAATCATGGGAGACCCGATAGATGGGATATGAATTAGATTCAAAGTAAATGGAGAATGAAATTTCCCCCAAATGAGGAAGTCATCTTTCTTAATAAGATTGTGGACGATTGACCAAAATGCCTTACAATGTTCGATGTCATGGCCCAGGGTACAATGATAAGTGCAACTACAATTAGGATTGAACCATGATGGCTTGGGACCATTGGGATTGAAGCATTTAATAGGAGGAAGTTGAATGGAAGATGTTCAAGTTAAATGTCGAAATATATTTGCGTAAGACCCCATTGAAGTGTCATGGGGAAGGAAAATCTTATGGGTTTTGATAGGAGATCTTAGCTTGGAGTTATGAGAAAACATGGATGTAGATTGGATGTGTGAATTTCGTGTTTTGGAGGAAAAATAAAATTTAGTTGAAGGATGGTATTGTTTAGATGTGGATTGATTATTGCAAGATGTCATAGAGGGAGAGAACGATCCTGAAATAAATATTGTGGCATTGGATTGTTAAGAAGAGGTAAAACATGAATGTTTCCGAGGATGCACATGGGACTGCTGGGGATGTTTGTCCCAAGCCTTAGACTTCAACTGAGAAGATTTACCTCTAGCAGGGATAAAAATAATTTCAACCACATGATCTAATAGTGGTGGTGTTGTTATTAATGGAGAAAATTTCCTAAAACAAGATGAGGACATTAATGGAGAGATAAGTGTTTGTATGATGCGATTAATGATATCTATGTGAGATGTGGATTGTTTCAATTTTGGCATGGGAAGAGTTTATTTTTTTGAGGGAGAAGGTAAAACATCTTCATTTGATTTAGGTAGATGTGTTGGTTCAGTAGATGATCCAAAGGGTATCTTTGATAGGGTTATAGATTGAGAGGATTTTGTTGGTGTGATAGAAAAATTAGGAAAAGAGTATTGGGATAACACTGGTGATGTGGCCATGGGTGAAGATATAGGTAAAGATGCCAAGGATGGGATTGTTGCATTTGTTGGTATGATAGATGTAGGGGTAGATGGGATAGATAGGGATGTAGGCATTTTTGGAATCTGTGGAGATGTGGGTGACGTGATAACCGATGGAGTAGACCTTATGGATATGGGTAATGCAACAAATGCAGGAGCATTTTCAGATGTAGAAGTAGAAAGGACTGGTTGTTTCATAATTTTTTTGAGGGGTAAGAATGATATGTTGGCTAATGGGGTTGATGTCAAAGGTAGGGTTGTAAGGGTGCATGTAGTAGAATTGAGTTTAGTTGGGATGGTTATGAGCAATGTAGGTGTAGTGACACATGCATTTGAGGCAGATATGGGTGAAGAAATAGATGGGAGAGATGTAGCGATATGTGTGGATATGAGTGGGGCCAAAATAAGTTCTAAGGATGAATCTAATTTGATAGATTGGGGTGTGTTTGAAGCGGTGGAAATGGATGATATAGTTGAATTTGATGTGGATGTGATAAGAACAAGAGAAGGTCTAGATTCAGGACAGGTAGTGAAAGTTGATGTAGGTGTGACATGCTCTAAATAAGGGATGGGAATAATGTCTACTGTGGGAACATGTGGAGTTGGTGATAAGATGGGATCTTGACTGACAATGTCAATCATACAAGCATTTGATAGTTGAGATGTAAAGGGGGTGACTTGAGTTGTTGGTGGTTGATTAGTTTGCACAGTGGAGGTATCAATTTAGATATCCCCTTGATTTACAAGTTGTTGGACATGATCTTTGAAGGAATGAAATCTCTTAATGTCATGACATTTGACTCGATGGTATTTACAATAGTGGGCTTTGTGACACCAAATAGGCTTGGCTTGCGAGTTATCCATGGGTCATATGGGAGAAAGTTGGATGGAGTTTACACTCATCAACTTATCAAATACAAAACTGTATGATTCACCTAAGGGAGTGTAGTTGGTTTTTGATTGAGGAGATCATTGTTGAGACCATGTGCTTGATGTAGATGGGGATGAGGGTTCAATGACCACATTGTTCGCCGCAGCCTTGAACTCGTCATTATGTTTGAATGGTTTGGTGGATTCAATTTTAGGTTTAGTTGAACTTAGTTTAAGATGACCCTGCTCAATGGCATGGGTTTCGAGATTACGAGCCATTGTGAAAGGTTCATCAAAGGTTCGGAAAGATTGAATCTAAAAAATGGATGATACATGTTTTGCACATGAATGCGAGAATATTTCAATGAGTTTGGTTTGTGGGATAGTGACGGATATTTGGTTTATAACATCATGCCATCATGCAACGAAGTTGGCAATGGGCTCGTCTTCAAACTGTCGAATGGTATATAGATCAGAGATAGTGGTTTTGCATGTGATATTGATAGAAAAGTGTTTTAAGAACAACCGTGCAAGTTGGGTGAAGGAGAATAAAGAATGTTGCGGGATACTGTTGTACCAGTCCAACCTGGGACCAAACATAGACATGGGGAAAGTGCAAAGGAGTAGATCATGATCATGCGCAATAAGACAACATGTGTGTTTAAATGTGAGGAGATGTTTTTGGGGATCTTCTTTGTTGTTGAACTTATTAAATGCAGGAAGTTTCCAATGAGGAGGGTAGGGTTTAATTGGAATCGATGGATGAATTAGTTCATTGGATAAGGTGTTCTTGGGTGCTACGGTAAGGGTTTCTAAACCAGCTAACCGATTCATTAAGGTGTGAGTTGAATCACTCAAGGTGTTGTAAGGTCGAGATTGGATTAGCTGTGTGGTTTGAAAAGTAGTTTGATAAGGCGAATGATAAGTTTGTGGATAAGATGTTTGGTAAAGCTTCTGATAAGGCAGTTGATAAGTTTGCAGAATAGTTTGACAATACAATTGATTAATTTGTGGATACGTAGGTGTTTAGGGAGGATGTGTCATGGGTTGAGATTGCTGCATAGGCTGGTGTTGAGAAATAGGGGCATGACGATAAGCGGGGATATTTGTGTTAAGAGTTTGAGATGGTTGGAGCATACAATGGGCAGAAGTGTAAGTGTGAAGAAGTTGAGATGATTGGACAGGCCTATTAATGGTGGATGAAATAGAATTTTCAAAATGGGAGGTGGATGGAATGAGATCCACCAATTTTGGAGATTGGGAGGATTGAGAGATAGTAGGAGATTTTTGGAGAAAGAAGTCATATATGTGATTAGAAGGAGATTCAGGTGTATCTAGAGGAGCAGGAGATGGTGGTGTGATCGGTTTAGGAAGACTGGCTTGATGAGGGATATGAGGGTTGGTGTTAAGGTAGGGACAATTTTGTATGACATGATTCTCATGAGGTGAGACCATGGAGACTGGAGGCTGGTTGACTGACGACGTGGTTTTGAGTTTAGAATCCTATTGGGTGAGATATTTAGAGGAAGTAACTTTATTGGATAGAGTAGATTGCTGTTTTATCTTGATTTGAGAGAGAGTGACAATAGGTGTGAAATAGAGAAACATCTGTTTATGTATGTTGTTGAAAAATAAATCAAGTAGAATATTTTTTAGCATCATGATTAATTTAGAGGATGTGAACAGAAAAGACAAGTAGGTAATGAAGGTACCTAAAGGAATATAAGGTTGGTTTCAGGTAGTTATGGATTGGGAGATGTCTGAGATGGTTTCCTGTTGGTTGTTTAGATCCCAATCAGTTAACCAAGTGAGAGGAACATTTTGATGTGTTAATTATGTTTGTGCAGTCTTAGGCAGTGTGTGATAAGTGAAATGCAAAGATTAAATCCTTTACTTAAGCTATGTAAGTAAGCAGATGCAGAAATTTTGTTTTAGACCAAAATGAAATATGATATTCGATGTAGAAAAATACTCAGGAAAGGGAAAGTTTGATGCAGAAAAGAGAAAATAAAGAAAAATGAGGAATACATGGAGAATCGCTTATCAGTGTTATTTGATTGCATGTGTTTATAGATATTAATCACAGACCCAGAACATATAGCGACCTTAAAAGTGCATCGTTCATGACTGGAAGAGGGGTCTGGAGAATTATTTTCCTATTTGAAAGTACAACTTAGAGGTCTGGAATGCTTGGGTACTCTAGAATGACACTTTGCACAATTGTGAATGAGGTCAATGAAAACATTTTGTGTGGCGTGTTTGATTTAAATACTGGTCTTTGACAACATAACTTTGTGGTTGTAAGGTCTGTAGAATTCACCTGCAAAAGAAAATATGACAATTAATTCATGCGGATGACAAAATAAGAAAAGCAATATAATGGTCCTAATGGCATGGTGTTGAAAGTGATGTGTAATTAGAGAAATAATAAATATGATTATTCTAAGTATTCTAATGTACTAATAAAAAAAATTATGTTTCGAAAAAAACCTAAAGATATAGTTGGGATGACTTACGTATGAAGGGAAGTAAAGGTGTCCAGGCGAGTCGAAATGACTGAATAGAATTAATATTACAATGGAATTAACAAATTGAGCCTAACTAAATGCTAATGAAGCACCAAAATTAACCAATTAATTCACAAGGAGATAAACCAAATTGTAAAATTAAGTCCTGAATTAACCTAGATTTATGAAATAATATTAACCAGGGTTAGCTAAAAAATGACTGCATAAATAATAGTATACCCTATGTTAGTGGTTATATTATTTGAAATAATGTCAATCTAAATTGATTAAGTAAGTTAAAAATGTGATACTTTGATTGGGAATGTGTTTGGTCGAGCCATGTGGAGTTCACATAGAGGGGTCCTCTTTGGTTAAGGAAAGTGTGTATAGGGAGGGACGAAACACATGTGGGTCGGTTTGGCTTATAGTGGAAGTGGAGAAAATGGGTCGGCGGGTCGATGTGGGACAGTGTGGAAAAAAAGGGAGAAATAGTGGCATGAGTGGGAAGAGGAGAATTTTGGTAGGGATGGAGAATGTGGGAGCTTGGTGAGGTTAAGGACGGAGTGCAGGATTATGGACAGTGAGGTGGGATTGGAAGATGGATGGTTGGGTGTGTTGAAAGATGAGGAGCTTGATGAGAATGGAAGATCTTGGGATAGGGGAGTGATGGTGAAGGAGTCTGCAGGTGGGAGATGGGATAGCTCGGGGTAGAGGAGAAGGTGAATGGAGATGTGTGGTCTGCAGTGAGGGAGTTGAAGGAGCAGCAGGGTGACGGTGAAGTGGGATTGGGAGATGGGCTAGATGTAGGTGTAATGGAGAGTTTGGAAATGAGAGGAGAGAAAGGATATGTGTGGAGGATAAGAGGTATGTGGGGGCTGATGGGAATATCTTAGGGAAGAGGAGAAGTTGTGTGTGTAGATACGTGGTGGATGGGTGGATAGTGAGGAGATGGTGGGGATGGAACATAGAGAGGATGTGTGGTTGAGTGAAAATAAAGGGAGCAAAGGAGATGGACAGCGGAAGAAGGTGACTGGGGATATGGCAAGCTCAGGCGGCGAGGTGGAGAAGAACTATGCGGTGAAGGATTGGAAGAAGTGGGAAGGAGATGGGATCAGTACAGGATCGGAGGATGGTGAGCTAAGTGGATGGTGGGAGTTGTGGGAGAGGTGGTTAAGGAGTAAGGGGCTTGAAAAGGTGGAGAAGGATAGAGAGTTGGAAGGAGGGATGGCTCGTGGTGAGAGGAGTTAGTAGGTTGAAGGGTCTACGTGGGAAAGTGGCAAAGCTGACCACGTTAGTGGAAGGTAGAGGTGGGGTGATAGGTAGGGGATGGTAGATTAAGATAGCTAGGATTCTAATTTTTTTTAATAATTTAATTCAATTTCATTTCATAATATATTTTTTATGGGAGAGGTGGTTAAGGAGTAAGGGGCTTGAAAAGGTGGAGAAGGATAGAGAGTTGGAAGGAGGGATGGCTTGTGGTGAGAGGAGTTAGTAGGTTGAAGGGTCTACGTGGGAAAGTGGCAAAGCTGACCACGTTAGTGGAAGGTAGAGGTGGGGTGATAGGTAGGGGATGGTAGATTAAGATAGCTAGGATTCTAATTTTTTTTAATAATTTAATTCAATTTCATTTCATCATATATTTTTTAATTAATTGATATTTATTTCTTTAATTAATGTTAATATTATTATGATCAGTAATAAAAATGCACTCAATGTTAATCAATTAAAAATCAGAAGCACTTACCTCCGAGATGATCTAGACCACGAAATGTATAGATGCCACCACACAGAGGGAGATAATACTAAACCATGTGAACAGGTGAGTCAGAAAAATGAAAGATACAAAATATATCTAAATAAGCGACAACTATGAAAAATGATAACCGTGATACTCACGACACTTGGACAATTTGAGAAAAAAGAACAAAACAAATGAAATGACCAGATCTTGGATTGGGTCCCACCAGGTGTGCCAAATGTTGATCAGAGTTTCTAGTTTCCTGTCCAGATGAGTGTACGAGTAATCAAGAAACACTAAACAATGTTTAGTAATCAAGGTCTTAGTCCCTTGGAGATGATGATGAATGATACAGGCTCAAAGTTGATATCAAACTCCTTGGTATGATCCCAGAAAACCTGCAGCTCACAAACACTAGAGAAATATTGATTAGAGATTATATGAAGGGGCTGCCTGATGAAGCAGATTTGGGAAGCGTTAACTTCCTCGGTGGCTGTCAACCCCTATGTGATAAGAATAATAATAAGATAGATTCCAAATAGATAATATGCAAATTGATAAATAAAAGAACCTGAAAGATGCCGATATGCAGATGGTATTATTGGTCAGATGCATGCAACATGATTCTCACCACATGAACCAAATCAAGAGTAGAATATCATGGAAATTCCACATGTTATTACAAAGATAGAATTATAATGATAAATGACTAAAATTTCTTAGCATTCACCCAAACTTCCTAACTTTTTCTTCCTCTTCCCTAGTCTAGTCGGTCTAGGTCTTCTTGAAAATTATATATTCCCTCTCCTCCTAAAATATGGGAAAAAAACCCATAGTTATAGCTTAGATGTGAGGTTAGATTGGGGTTAACAAGTAACCAGGGTTGGGTAGAGTAACCCGAGTTAAGAGATATGATGTGATCACATTAGAACCATGACTTGAATTATTAGATGGAGTGGGGAGCATGATTGACATGATGGGTGAGATAAAAGATTCCATTTAGAAATGTGTGTTGGATGGGTGTATTAATACCCATGGATTGAATAATTTGTGAGAGATGGGCGATAATGCCAAAAGTTAAATTATCAAATTGGTCTACATGAATCCCATTTAATAATTAATTAAATAAGGTGAGAAAATAGATGAGATTTCATTTAATTTAAGAAAAAGAGAAGTGAGAATGGAAATTGTGTGAATGTGAGATGACAGAGGTGCGTTATACCAAAAATAGGTGTCTACATATAGTTTAGAACCGAGAGATATTTTATTGTTAAAACAGATGAGAAGATGTTGAATTAAATGTTTGACAAGTATATTCAATATTAGAACAAAAAGAAAGTATAAGTGTTACAGTTGGCCAATCTTCTTTCTTCTCTTCTTCATTCTCTTATTTCTTATGTTCCCGGATGAAAATGTAAAATTAAAGTTATTGGTTTAAAAACCATTAGTTTAAGTTATTTGGAAATATTCTTTAAGATAGGTGAGAGATGTGCAAATTTTTTTTCTTAAACTCCTAATGCATGTCACTAAGAGAGGAATTCTAGGAAGATGAGAGCCAAATTTTCCCTTTACTACTTCTTCATGTTCTAGTTCAGTTGCAGTTTCCCATTTGTAATTTCCCCTCTACACACTATAAGTAGAGGATGAACCTATGGGTTAAAGGATCAGAATTTGTAATCAGCATTCTCATGTTCAAGACTTTGAGCTGAAACCCATGATTTTTGCAAGCAGAGGAATAGAGAAGAGATTTTCGGAGAACTTTGTGTCAACGGTGCATTTTTCTTCTTATTTCTTTCTAGATCTATTCATAAACTTTGTGTTATTATAGATCTGTTCTGAAACTATCCTTTTGCTTTAAATTCTATATTTAAAAGATCTATTTTTTTTTATCTATGTGCATGTGATCAACTCTGTGAACTATTTATTAGGTTGCACATATTCTTTCCTTTCTTCCTACTTTCTATTGTTTTCCTCTTCTACAAATATTTTCTTTCTCTTATAGCTGCTTGCTGCAAAACTGTCTAGCTATGGTTCATGAGCTTTATAGTTAAAGTAATAGAAACAAATATATATTAAGATAGATAACTGAGAAAATATTACATGGGAGCTGTACGTACCCAAAATTATAAGGTATTGTACCGCCAGAACGGTGTAATAAATGCCCCAATGATGATACAGGTCTCCTCGCAAGGTGTTCGGGATCCGGAAAAGCCCTCGGAGTATGCGTTAACATCCCGCATGCCCCGCTTAGCCCCCGCACCCTTTGTTTTCCCCTTTTTTCCTCTTTCCTTGGCCTCTTGACCCTCAGTGACGTGACCGCCGCCCTGAATAGGGCGGCGGTCCTGTAACCGCCGCCCTGCTCAGAGCGGCTGTCCTGTGTGCATTTTCCAGAACGCTCTTTGGACGCGAATCGCGTGAAATATCACGTTTCACCAGCTTTTCTTTGCTGACTTGAGCATGCATTAATGTTTTTGGTCCCCTGGAATAGTGTTTTTACTTTGTTTATTGTTTAGGAGTTCAATTTGGTATTGGTTCTTGGGTGCTTGAATTCCTATAAGTGCATGGCTTGTGCTCAAGCAAATGGCCTCTCTCAAGTTTTGTTTTCTGGATTCCTCTTTGCAATTCCTTTAGTTTTCCTTTGCTTAGAATACTTAGTTTTCTTCATTTCATGTTTTGGTTAGTATTGTTCAGCTGTCGGTAAGCCACATATCCATCTTGTGCAGGCAATGCTATTGTTTCACCCATGGTCTGATTTTGGTGAAGAATTTGGTCTGGAGTTTTTGGTCTGAAGCTTGGCTAGATTTTGAAGTTTGATCTTTGCTCTCATTCCCTCATTTTAGTGCTTTAGTTAGTTAGTTAGCTTGTTTAGAAGCCATAGCTTGAATTCACTTGCATCTTTTGTTAAATTGCTTAGCTGTTGGTAAGCCACAGACCCATCTTGTGCAGGCAGTGCTGTCATTTCATCCAATCTAGTTAGAAGCTTGCCTCTGAATTTCTCTTTGCTATAGATTTACTTTCGTTGTGTCTTGGAGTTCTTAGTTTAATTCATTATTTGCCTGGTTAGTTTTTATTCAGCTGTTGATAAGCCACATATCCAACTTGTGCAAACAGTGTTGTTGTTTTATCCAAACCATTAGAACAGGATAGCTTAGGAAGCCAGGCAAATAATGAATTAAAATTTCTTCGTATAGGATAGTTACAGGTTCTGGTCGCTCCATGTTGCATGACTTGCAGTAAAATCCCGCTAGGAATCGCATAAGCCAAGCTCTGTACTCTTGCGCTATCCCTCTCCTACTCGCATTCTCGGTCTGCATTCTGAGCTGTCCTTGTCCCAAAATCTACTCCTATCGGTGCTAGCATCACACACTTTTCTGGATCCACGTGAACACGAAAGAATGAAGAGACCATACTGAGGGGACGAGATCACATACACCATCAGATTCGCCACTGTTCTGCGGAATCCAAGTTTTACATTTCAAAGTTCTAGTCAGATTCATATCAAATAGAGTAGTTAATCGCTTTATTTCATTTCATTCTATTCTCGACATTGCCAAGGAAGCTGTGGGGATTGATAGTTTCTGAGAAACTATGATTCACTCCTCACTTCTGAGGTAGGATCGAGAATCTTGCCGGTAGATTAGACAAACTGTTTTATTTAGAATAATTCTATAAATCGCACAGGCAAATAACTACACTCGGTTATCTTGTCTGTTTTTATTACTGTTTAGCTATTATTTCTAGATACGCTTAAAATAGTTTGCCTTCCTTAAAGTTATTAAATATTTCATAGAAAAATAAGAGTTGTATGTAGTTAGATTTATTTCACTTAGTTAGAATTTGTTTCATCACAGTTAGATTGCATTTTGTTTCGTATGACCATAACAGGACCGCAACAACCAAGAGTCTACGGTTGTGATCCACAGATCCCACAGCCCAACGAATCCACAAGTCAGTTAGATATAGACATTGGCCTATGTACAATAGTATTTCAGTCCACCCCACTTCCACCTATCATCCCCCCTTAATTTTGCATTGCCTCAAGGGTTGAGGAGAGGAACTCTTTGAAAAACTCAAATTCATCATGTGTAAGTGAAGATATCTTCTTGTTGTTCAATTGTTGAGAAAATTTGAAGTTGTATATTGTCTTTCAACACATGCTCGCATATGAAATGAACACGTACCTTAACATGCTTGGTTCTCTCATAAAACACTAGATTGCGAATACGTTTGAGAACACCCCTCATCGTCCACATACAAGGTGGTGGATTTCTCTTGTAGTACTCCAAGACTCTCAAGTATGCGACATACCCATATCACTTTGCAGGTAGATCCACCTGCAACACAATATTTAGCCTTTGTAAAAGAGCGAGAAACAAAGTTTTGTTTCTTGCTTCCCATGATATCGGTCCATATCCCAAAAATAACACTGGTAAATCCAGAGGCAAATTTCTTGTCATCAATGACTTACCTACATGATTTGAGCTGTGTAAATATCTAGTAAAAAAGAAATTGGTCATTCTTGCTTGTACTCCATTGGGGAACCAAGATCCATTTACACACCCTTGAGTTTATCTAGCAAGATCCCTGCCTTGTTTTCCAACTTGACAAACTATGCCCATTCCTACATGAATTTAGAAAGATAGTTAACTGCAAAGATTGATCATTCTAGTCTAGTAGATATGTGAAGTAGCAATGAGACTCGCAATTATCCTGCTCAAGATAGAAGACTTGTAGATCCAGTCTTTCACCAGGAAGAAGAGTATAAAACTCATCCAGAACGAGATAATTGTAGTCAACGTATTCCATGGGTGGCTAGAAATCGTTGTGCAATCCAGTCTACTCCTAGAGATTTCTCAAGCGTTCTATTCATCATGATATACTTTAACTAAGAAACAACAGATGTGACTTTCTCCTTCTACCATACTGTTCAATCTAGGGAACAAATTTTAGTGCACTGAGCCTAACCCCCATCTGTGCATGAATTGCCTAAACGATCGATGAAAGATCTTTCTTCATAGCATAGATCATCTTCATTGTGCTCCCATTGAATGATCTAGATCATCGACATATGGCAACTATTCTTTATATCTCTCTGCCTGTGCCTCTGTGAAGTAGAGCATTGGAGATGTTTCAGTATAGGATTTCTCATCAAGAATCTACATGATGTGAACAAAGAATGCTTGTCAATCTTGATGTACCAGGCCCGAGGTCCTATAACAAATTATGCGTCCATGTGACAGCATATTTTCTAAAAAGTTTACATACCTGCAGAAGACTTCTAGCACGCCGTATCACTCAACTGACACAATTAAAAAAACAACCAAACAAGAACATGTGGGACTTCCTCTTGTAGATTTCTTCCCGGAAAGGAACTTTTTACATCCATCGAATAGAATTTCCCAACCACTTCTGCTGCAGCTAGAACAAAGATCATCCTAAGACATTTTGATCTTAGCTATGGGAGAAAATGTCTCCTCATAGTCTATGCCTATCAACTTTTGTGCATAACCCCTATAATCTACTAGAAGCTTTCAAAATGATACTTGTTTATGGTCCCATCTGCTTTGTATCTTGTTTAGAAAATATTAGACATATCACCCCATAACCATGATGGAGTTTCTTCAAGTACTGGTGTGACCATTTTGCTACAGAAGCTGAGCTAAGTGTTATTTTTCAAATCACTGAACTAGGTATCTCAAGGAGGGAATGGCAACTCTTTCCAAGATTTTGACTGTAGGGCTTCTTAGACTATAAAGGACCTTCAATAGTTTCTACAAATCTACTCATCAAAGAAACAAACTTATTGCTACACCCTCAGTGCTTGGCACTGTGAGTCTGTGGTCCAAGTGAACAACTTGGAAACTATTCAGAGGAGCATCCGATTTTGCATCTCTGAATCATGTTTATATGACCACTTGGGCATACTGTTGTAATGTTCCTGCATGGCGTCGTCAGACATTGTTTGATCATGGACCATCATCCCCATAATCACTAGGGCTCATTAGTGGGAATCATCTGAAGATTCTGATTTTCACAACATTCACGATGCTATCTAGATCAGGTCCAAATCTTGGAGAAGGAGTGCTTAAGCTTCCTTCAAGTGGCTCAAAGAACTCAACATATCTGATCCTGGTGCCAGACTGTTACCTAGTTTTTTGATCCATCAATTTGTACCCAAGATCCTCTTCACTGTAGCTCCCAAGTATGAAGCACGTAGTTTCTCTGATTTCGATGTCACAACTTCTTTCTTTTTTGAGTTGGGTATGTGCATGTTGGCTTTGCTACATGAATACTCATGAGGTTTGCAATGGATTGGTTTCCACATTCAACCATGCCTCAAGGTGTGGTGTTACTCCATCAAGAGAAATTATGGGCACTATGTTCAACAAATATAGTGCTTGTCTCCGATGCTTCAGGCCAAAATGCCCTGCCGCTAGTCTAGAATCCATTGATCATGCAAGCTACACCATAATCCAAGATAGTACGATTCCTTCTCTTAAGGAGACACCATTTTGCTGCAGTGTGTGAAAACTAAAAAAATAGAGGCTACACTAAATCGATGAATACACTGCGAGTTTGCAAGTAAGCTTTGAGACTCATTATTCGTGAATTCCCCCCCTCGAATTTAAGCAGAGAGATTTGATATGAGGGAGGTCAGTTTCGAAGTCTCTATAGCCTAGATCTTTAAATTTTCCATTAAACTCCATGAAACACAACATCCTACACTTACAAATGTGAAATACATGCACAGAAAAAAAAAATCTAGAAGGGAGAGGCACAAAGAAACAACAAAATGATGCAAAGGGTTGAAGAACACCACAAAAACATGTTTTTATTGCTTTAGAAGGTACAACGACCATTACAGTTCTGAATAGAATCACAAATACATTTTCCAAGTGTAGGTGAAGGTTCACTGATCAAAAATGACGTCGAGAAAGAAATTTGATAGAGTTTCTCTATGCCCAGGAATGTCTCTCCTTTCAAAATGAAAAGTGTTACAATATATAGAAAGAATAAGAGAGAGAGAAGAGGGAAAAAAATTGAATCCTGCTTCAACCACCCTAAGATATGCATCGAATACCACTTTGAAATCTCAACCATTGAATATCAATGCCTTCTACAAATTCACCCACAATATGTCACTTCTGGTTTCCCAGCGGATTGAATCGAATCAGATCTGGTAGTTGAAGAGATTGGATTATGATTTAATGGCCCAGAAGAATCTTCTTCATTTTTTACCTACCAGGGCCTGAAAAATGATTTTTAATTCTTTCATGACATAGAGGATGTCAAGACACTTCCAACGGTGTCAAATTCACAATATTTCAAGCCCTGAGTCGAAAGATATGCCCATTCGAAGTTTGTATTGGGTCCGTACAGGAGGGAGGGAAAACAACTTGAAAAATGGATCCCCTTTGATATGGGACATGTGGCAATCAGATTAGAGAAAAAATAGGGCTTGTGGGTCCATAATTTATCTTTTCCCCTTTTCGCGAAACACAAAACTCAGAAAACCCCCGTGGCCCTGAAGCTTCACCTTTTGACTCTGCTCGACCATTTTCCCCAAGTGTGAAATCCATTTCTCCATCCCCTAGTCTTCCATCCCATTTTAGTTCTTCTACCCTTTTCCCTTCCAAACAATCATCCCCTTTGAACAAACAAGAAGTTCCACCTCCCTCCCCACCAAAAACAATTACAAATCTGGTTGAACCCTAACCTGCCACTCCTCTTACTTTCCCAAGTCCATGTTGGGAAGATACTGAAGAATCCAATCAAGAACAACAAGAAGAGGATCCCAACAGAAAAGAAATTACAGACAATATGATGAGTTGGGTTGCTAAATTTGGGTTTACAAAGATCCCCTTGATGGTTAAGATGATAGAGGAGGTCAAGGTTGAAGAGCCAGTGGTGGCTGAGTTTGAATTTGCAGCAGAGGAGGAGGACCATACAGTTTCAGAGGCCCCAAGTGTGGAGAAGGCTATAGAAGAACCTTCAGTTCTTCCTCCCACTTCATCCCCTTCAAGTTCTGATGTTGAAGAAGATTTTGATCTTTCAAATTTCATGTTTGAAAGTGAAGGGAGCCATGGTGATCAAGTTGCAGATGAGGAAGGCACCATGGAGGAGGTAGAGCCCATGCAATAGGACAACAAGGAGGCAGACTGCCTATTAGAATTGTAAGATTGCTTTAATGAAGAGGAGCATGAGGAGATAACATCATTTTTTCCTCCATCTTCAACCTTCCAAGCACACAAAATTTCTAACATGAAGGAGAACATCCAAGGACAACAACGTGCATCTCACAACGGCCTTCTGGAACCAAGGTTGGAAGATCTTGATCTTACATGTTCTTCACAGGAGAAGGAAGAGAAAAAACAAGAAGATGTTGTCATCCCTCTCACACCATTCATCCATGAGAGTCAGCAAGAAGGCTCCATTCATAGAGTTAGAGTTCAGAACCATGGGCATATTCAAAGGACCATACCTTTCCTAATCAGATACTTGGCTTCATTAGAGCCAAGGGAGAAGCCAAAACCAGTCATGCCTACTCTAGGGCATGAGGATGAGCATCAAAGTACCAAGGGTCATCATCAACACCTACAGAAATATGATGCTAGTCAGCTTGAGGAGGTATTTTCCGTTAATGCTGATACTTTGATGATTTGGGTGGAGGACCAACTTATTGTTAGTTTTGCACTCATACAGATAGCTATATTTAGTGTCAAATCATTTTCATGGCTGCCCCTCTTGAGAAAGGGAAGCTACTTCTCCCTACCTATAGCAGTCTTTGTTTATCATTCTTTCTCTCTGGTTAGTGTAGGAGTAGGAGTAGACTTTGTTTCCAACAAAATAAGTGCTTTGCACACTCTGCATGTTCTACTTGGAGCATGTATGATTTTCAGTTTGTAAATAGTTTTTGGTGTTGTTGTATTGCTCTTGCACAGTGCATTCAGTTGGATTTTGGTGAAGTTCAAATTTAAGTTTCAGCTGGTTTCCAAGTGATTCAGAGGTCAAAAAAGTGCTGGGAGTCAGGGAGTCCATTTTAGAAGAAGGATCATTGTCAGACCATCATTCTTGACTCCATGCCCAATGGATGCTCCAAGGCCACTGGTCTCTTCATCTAGCAGGCAGATGTCCCCGTGAGTCACCAAATTGTTATCCCAAATTTACCCCCCCAGAATATTTGGTCAAGAAAACTCTTGCACATAAGGAAATTATGAAGGAAACGACTCAGACCCACGAGCTCACATTCCAGGATGACAAACAAGGTTGCAGGGAGACTCTACAATGGAATGGCGGGACTTGTGAAAGTTTAAACGACCCTGTGCGAGAAGAAAGAGAAGAACCGACTCTGCCAAGTGAACCCATGCCTTAAATTCATCAAATAGGTTACAAGTGGGCTCGAAAATGGAGGCCAAGTAGTGTCGCAGAGAAACTATGAGCAAGAAGGAGAAGAAGTGGCAAAGATTCAAAGTCTTCGGGCTCAAAACCATTCAAGAAAGAATCCAGATTCAACTAAGTATGGAAGAGCTAGCAGAGGGAACCATGTGTCCTAATGGTGCTCCTCCAAAGGTGAATCCAAAAAAGAGAAGCTCAAACAAGTTCCGCATCTCCACGTGTCTTAGGATGAAACAGAGGCAGGGGAAAATGGTCAAGCAGAGTCAAAAGTGGAGCTTTGGGGTTGCAAGGGTTTTCTGAGTTTTGTGTTTCATGAAAAGGGGAAAAGATAAATTATAGACCCGCGAGCCTAGTATTTGCTCTAATTTGGCTGCCACGTGTCCCATATCAAAGGGTACCCATTTTTCAAGTTGTTTTCCCGCCCTCTTGTATGGACCTGATACAAAATTTGAAGGGGCATATCTTTCGACTCAGGGCTCAAAATATTGTGAATCTAACATCATTATAAGCGTCTCGATGTCCTCTACGCCATGAAAGGATTAAAAATCATTTTCAAGCTCTAGTAGGTAAAAAATGAAGAATATTCTTCCAGGACATTAACATAGAATCCAATCTCTTCAACTACCAGATCTGATTCGATTCAATCCGCTGGGAAACTAGAAGTGACATATTGTGGGAGAATTTGTAGAAGGCATTGATATTCAGTGGTTGAGATTTCAAATCGGGATTCGATGCATATCTCAGGGTGGTTGAAGAAAGACTCAATTTTTTCCCCCTCTTCTCTCTCTCTTATTCTTTCTATATATTGTAACACTTTTCATTTTGAAAAGGAGAGACATTCTGGGCATAGAGAAAATCTGTCAAATTTTTTTCTCGACACCATTTTTAAGTAGCGAACATTCTCCTACGCTTGGAAAATGTATTTGTGCCTCTATTCTAGAACTGTAATGGTTTGTGCACCTTCTAGAGCAATAAAAATGTGTTTTTGTGGTGTTCTTCAACCATTTGCTTTGTTTTGTTGTTTCTCTGTGCCTCTCCCTTCCATATTTGTTTTTCTGTGCATGTATTTCACATTTGCAGGTGCAAGATATTGTGTTTCATGGATTTTAATGGTGAATTTGAAGATCTAGGTCGTGTCACTTATTTCTGACCTCCCTCATCTCTATTTTTTCTATTTTTTTCTTCCTCAACAGAATATCTCACTTCCTTTGCTGGTGTATCACCATTTTAGAGTAGGCTCTATTTTTTTTTCAGTTTTCTCTCTCTCCTTGTCTCCTTGACATTGTTAGGATAGGTGTAGTTAGACGTCATTTCTGCATTAGGAGTAGCTTGTAGCATTAGGATCAGGAAGAAGAAGCCGAATTTCTCTGAAGGGCCATCTCAAGTCCGCAAGTCCCACAGCTTGAGAGATGGTCCCATGTTATGCAATCACACCAGATGAGTCTGCCCTAGAAAAGCGGATTCGACGACTCATTTGGGGGTGTTGTGATTTCGCACTAACAATATCTTTGAGAGGTGGAGGATGGATTTGAGCTTTAAGGAAGAATTTCAATATGGTTCTACCATCTCCCTTGGCTTAAATGTGAGTTGGCCCCAAAATTCGCAAACTCTACTCACATTATGAGTGCCTCATGACAGTTGCATGATGCTTTGTTAGAAATATAATCCAAGATTCTAATTCTCAATATTCTTTTGTAAATTTTTTTTGCCGCTTGATGGTGAATACCATGATAAGTTGTCACTTATTTTTTCACCAGATTACTCCCCTTCAAAATTACATGAGGTTGAAGATGAGCCCAAAAACATGTTGTGCTACTCACATAACTAAAGATTTTAGTCGAAAAAACATTTATGGGCGGATATTAAAATTATAGGCAAAAGATATTAGTATACAAAAAATCCAAATTGTAATGATTTGAGGTCCCACATTGGAACATTGCAAGCTCCATGTAATCGAAAGACATGTCCCATAGTTCAAAAGCAAAAGGGCCATACTAAATTGCAGACCCCACCGATCTGAATGAGTACTAGTGTATCATGTGAATAGCCACAATAATAATGAATCCATTTTTATCATTTAAAACCTTGTTGGAAGGAAGAGTTTGGTTTATACGATATGTATTGTCCTGATCTCACAACTCAATCAACTTTTATCATGTCTTTAATGTAAAGAATGTGGTCCACAGTTCCTTTTCCATTTTCCATGTAAGCAATCCTTGGTCACAATTGTGACATAATCCATGAGAAAGAATATCTAAAGAGTGAAATTGAAGAATCTTGTAAGACCTTTCTTCTATATTTTCTTATTCTTCCTTTTCACATGACAACCTATCAGTTAGTAGAGGTTATATGTTCATTGGGTAAATGCTTGGCCAAGAGTAACGTGAATAAAGTTGTGAAATTCACTAAGAGACGAGAAAATAATAAGATCAATGCCAGGTCACATGTTCAAACCTTTGTGATAATAACACTATCAACTGAAAAGTCAACTTTAACATTAGGAGTGTTGTTAATAGATAAGGTCTTGCCCCTTTCAAAGCTATCTCTAGAGTACTGTTGCCTCAATGATATACACATTGCATGTCCTTTAACCTTCCAATAGTTTGCACAAATGACATGTGGTCTATATGTGACTTACCAAAAGAAATAAGAGGATCACTTTCTTTCGCTCCAACATCTTTCCTTCTCCTAAAATTCTCCTTCCTCTATTCCCCTCTTCATCACCCCACTTCATTCAGCACTATTTCTCATTCGTTCCTCGAATGCGATGGCTGATATAATGATTTTGAGCTGGTGATGCTCAAGAACAATGCATGTGCTGATTTATATTCACCTCCGAGTTCGAGACTTGACTATTATGGGGAAAGGGAATTACCTCTAAACATGTGCTACCGTTGCAGTCACATTTTGCCTACTTGCGATCACACTGTCCAGGGAATGCTCTAACATACGAACAGACGCGAGAGGCATCCACCCTAATGCGCCCGAGACATACGCCAGGTCACGACCATAATTTTTGTTAGCTCTGCATACCTGACAAGAGGGTTTGCAAGTATATCTATTTTAATAATCTCGTGTTTAATTTTATCATGTAGAAAATTGTGTTAAAGTGCTTAGATATGTGTAAGCATCATTTTGAAGAACACTTTCTTACAACATACTTTTGAAATGAAATGATAACATTTTTAATTAAGTCTACGAGACCGAATGGTTTTTGCGACCACATAAAACTCCAATTACTTAAGTAGAAAAGTTTACTCATTTGCAAGTTAACATCTCCGCTAAACCTCCTATTTTACTTTCTTCGCATAAATGTCGTTTTAGGGAATCTTCACTCCACCAAAAGATTTAATGTGGGGATTCGCGTGAAAAGAAACAAAAACTTTTAACATTTCGAAAAAACTCCATGCTCTCGACCAGTAAACCCTAATGAACAAAGAAAACCCCTGAAACCATGAAATTCACAGACTCTCCAGTGATAGATCTGACCGTGGGCACATGAGTTCCTCCGCATCGAGCATAGACAATGGTTCCATGCATGTCGGCACCTCCGTCTGGCCCTGCTCTCTCGTCCTCAAGTCAAGTTCGTCGAACGTTCCCTCACAACATCTGCAACTTCACCAAACCCTTACGCCCAAATCCTCCAATTCAATGACAAGCGCGGAATCGAACTCGGGATACCGGCTGCGGCGTAGCTATGGATCTTAGGCCTCGTTCCCCTGCTCGGCCTCGACGTAGTTTTAACCGACATAGCCCCCGTGATCTGACCCGCCTTAAAGCGCAACGTGAAAAAAAACACGGCCGCAAGACGTCCCTCATCCAATCGGCCGGAAAACCGGGCTGCGCGGCCGGGCGGGTCTAAAAATTTCACAGCTTTACTGGAACAACGAGAAGCAGATACAGGTATTGAAGCCGCCCTTTGATTTTGTCATTGCTACGGATGTTGTTTATTTGGAGAATATTGTGGAGCCGTTGATTTGTACTATGGATGCTCTGTCTGGACCTTCCACTGTGATTTTGTTGGGGTATCAGATTTTCGATCCCCGGAAGCCCATCGGAGTTTTTGGGAGATTTGCCCTAGGTATTTTAGTGTTGAGAAGGTTCCCCGCGAGTATTTGCATCCGGAGTATGCTTACGAGGAAACTGAAGTCTATATTCTCCGTAAAAAATCGAATTAGGATTATATACAGTTAGGGTTTTCAGGGTTTAGTGTTCTGGGAGGCTCTAGAAATGTATGACTTAGCTAAATTAGACACAATACAAGAGCAGGAAAAGGGTATCGAAAAATTAGGGTTTTGTACAACAGAGGCTTTCCAGGATTTGCCTTGAGGATTTTATGTACCCGTGAAATTAGTGTTTTTTAATTTTTTAATTTTTAGTGGCATATGTACCTTATTTTACCCATTGTATGTAGTAGCTGAAAGAGTCTCCAGAGCCCTTGTCAGGACAAATTCTCATTATATATTCAGGAAATATTGTTCTAGCGTGATATCTTACATAGAGATTACTGCAATTTTTTAATAGTGGTTTTCTTTAGCAATTTGGCTAGGGTTTAAAAATTTTTTTCAGTCATTTAGTTGAGGGTATATCGTTATCTTGTAATTTATATAGTTCCTACAATTTTATTAACAATGTTGTTTTTAGCAATGGTTTAGCAAGCCATTAGAGGTCATAAAGGACTAGAATGGCTACAAATAGGAGCCTTGTTTTTTATTTATTTATTCCTGAAAGTGTTTTTTCCCTCAACATTATTTTGGTTGTGTTTGTATGTAGCAGCAGCATGATTTCCACGACCTCCATCATCAGTTTTCTCTTTGGGATAATGGTTTTTAAGGTCGTCTTAAATGTCTCTTCAGATTATATATGGATTCTATAGCATACCATCTATGTACGTCTGTTGATCCAAAGGTCTCTTTAATTTCTCTTCAGACTATATATAGTTCTGTTACCAATCTAACTGCTACAATTCCATGAGTAAAAATACTAATGTTTTTCTAGGATATTCAGGGAGTTTATCCGCTGTCAAGAATGTTGAAAACTGGGCACTGTTATGTTGTAATAAGATTACAGAAATTTCATTAACTTCTAACATGCAATGCTGGCCTAATGTTACATGGTTTTTTAGTGCTCTTATATTGGTACGGGGCATACACCCCAGAAAACCTTTATAAAAAGTAAAATTTGGTACTAATTTCCCTTGAGAAGTCTTTCCATTTAATACAAACTTCTCATGGAAACATACATGTTTTAAAGTAAACTTTAAAGAATAGCAGAAGTTTGCTAGGCTAACACTAACTAGAGGTGTTAATTTCTCTGTACTTACATTATGATTATTACTGCTGAGAGGCATAACCTACAATGATGGAATCAGAGGAGTTAACTTACATTATGATCATTACTTATGATTATTATGCAGAGGGAACCATAATATGCAGGAGAAGCATAACCTACATTGGCAGCCGAGGTGCTGGTGGACTCTAATGTCCATGAGATGTTGACAATTAGTTGACCTTAAATTTAATGTCCGACTGTCAGTGGGCAATTTAACCTTAAATTTGATGCACCATTTTACTGTTACACTAAAGTGACTTATTCTTCTTGCTTGTGATTAGAAATCAAAATACTTTGGTATACAGTGGAGTTTGGAGCCTGTTTTTATTTTTTGGAAAACATTTCCTAGCCTGACATAGTGCTCTAGAGTGTAGATTGAGGCTATCTGTCACCGGTCAGTGAGCAATTTGACATGGGGAGGTAATGGAGATCATTAGTCAATGTGGTATATGACAAACCTAACATAGTTGAACCTCAAGGCTCAAGTTTTGATATCTCTAGGCATTTTTCAGATGATGTATTTAAGATATCTGTACTATTCACTGGGTCTTTCCTAATGAGGGAGAATAAGATATGTATTTAGTCAAAAACTCAACACAGCAATTATGGTGTGAGACTAAGCTACCAAACTGGTGTGATAACCAGGATTTGATGGGATTAGGGTTTTAGGAGTGATAATTTTTATGGTTGTGAAATTGGCCTTGTCTGTTGACAGTTTCATAGGTCATGATAGTATGTAGCAGTGGGACAACTCATTATTAGTATATCCGTCACCCATTTACAGATTTGTAAAATCCTCTTTACTGTCTATATAGGGTTTAATATTGTACCTGTAAGCATACCTATTGGTTACATACCTAAGTACTAATGCATGTTGGCAAACTTGATGTAAATAAAATGAAGTTTGCCAAATACCAAATGCATGACTAGACAAATTGAGCCAATTGGTTAGGTAAATTTTTGTTGAAATTCATGGGACTACCCATTTGAATTTTTTTAAAAAAAAAATAACAACTCTTTTTGTGTTTTTATTACATGGAGATGTCTTTATTATGTTAATATATTCCTAGTGAGTTATATGAGCCAATTTCAAAAAATACCCAGATGCCCAAACTCATTTTATGATGCGGGAGCATAACTTGCAGAGGCCATAACTTTTGATCCGACCGTTGGATCGTCTTGAAATTTTACAGGGTGGTAGATATACATTAGTACTATGTTGGGGTAAAAATTTTCTTGCAAGGTTGTGCTCATTTTGGCACGTTTTCGGGCTCGTATTCCGTCATCTAGTGGCCTAAAATTGGCTCCAAATGTTTTTTCCTGCTTTTGACTAGGTCTTAGAACTTTAATAAATTTTGTTGTGCTTGTCAGAATAAGTCCAAATTTTGCATGATCCCTAATTTATGAATGCATATTTGGCACGCAAATTTTGGGGTCAATCCAAGTTGTTTTGCATTTTAGGGTTTTATGGCATTTTAGGGTTTTAGAGTAGTCTTGAAATAAAAGGAGAATTGTAATGATGTAATAGATCAGTGTGAATTCCAGAATGAGAAGTAAGCTATTTTGAAACTCCTGGTTTTATTTGCAAATATTTTTTATGTGTGTTTTTGGAGGTATTTCAACCTCTTGCAGCTGGATTCACATCAATTGGTATCAGAGCTGGATTTTGATCTTGCGGAAATAGTTAAGGTAACATATTACATTTTTATGTGTAGTTTTTACCTCTGTTTTATATAACCATGGCTAGACGTGGGAGGGGAGGTTATGCCCAGATGAATACGCATATGCAGGAGCCACAAAGACAAGTTGCTGAGCTCACATGGGGAAGTTACCCGCCTTAGAAGGAGACATGCAAATGGGGATGCAAACCCAGATAGTGATATTGAAGAAGATCCTCCATTAATGAATGAAGGAGGAGATGAATAAGAAAATGAGAGAGATGAAGAAACCTTGAATGAGAGACCATTTGAGGAGAGATTGATCAAGGATTTAGAGGGAAAGAATGATGACATCAAGATTAATGTTCCTGATTATGGTGACGATGGTTACGACCAGAGGAGTTGATTGACTGGTTAAATCACATGGAAAAATTCTTTGAGTGGAAAAACCATTTCAGAGGAGAAGAAGGTTAATTTTGCATCCACTAAGTTAGTCCAGACATGCATTGATCTGGTGGGATCACCTACAAAAATGAAAGACAAAGGAATGGAAAGGGAAAGATCCGAAATTGGAATAAAATGGTAAAGAAGCTGAAAGAAAATTTTCTTCCTGTAGATTATGCTCAGACACCTCTTTCTAAGGTTCCAAAACCTAAGGTAGAAGGATCTTATCATTGAGGAGTATACTAATGAGTTTTACAAGCTATCAATAAGGGTGGAACAGGGAGAGTCTGAAGAACAAAAGTCTGCACGGTACATAAATGGGTTGAGTTACACCATATAAGATGAGCTAAGTTATGCTCCTGGATCCATAGCCTAGATGATGCTTATCAACTTACATTAAAGGTAGAGGAAAAAAACAAGAGGAATAATTTTATAATAGGTGTGAAGAGAGGTCCATCATCATCTCCAATGAGGGGCAGGGGTAGATTTAAATCTACAAAAGGTGAATCCTCTAATACAGAAGGGCATGAAGATTCTGGTCAGATCCATGGTAACTACCAAAGAGGTTAGGGAGATTTCAGAGGGGAAGAGGTTATATTGGAGGATGGGGATGGAATAGCCCCCAAAGGAAATATACATGTTATAGATGTGGTGAAGAGGGGTCACAGAGCTTTTGAGTGTTTGCACTATTCTACACAAGATAGATGGCAAGGAGAAAAACCACAAGTAAATATGGTTGAGGCTGAAGAGGAAGAAGAAATGGAGATTGCTGCAGACTTGGGTGAAACCCTCATGATAAGGAGGAAAATTATTTTCCCAAGGAAGGAGAAATACCGTGATGTTGCGGGAGCTAATTCGTGGCTTCGAACAAATATATTTTGAAAAAAGATGCACCTCTGGAGGGAAAGGTATGTAAAATTATTATTGATGGTGGTAGTTGTGAAAATATGGTTTTCAAATGTAATGGTTGATAAACTGAATTTGAAATGTGACAAGCACCCATATCCCCTATCGTATATCATGGTTCAAGAAAGGAAATGAAGTAACCATAGATAAAATATGCCTTATAAAGTTTTCAATTGGGAATACCTACAAGGATGTAGGTGTGGTGTGATGTTATCCCAATGGATGCATGTCATATATTACTGGGTAGGCCTTGGCAATACGATAGAAAGGTTACACATGATGGAGGGGAAAAATACATATACCTTTTGGAAGGATGGTGTAAAGGTCGTCTTGTTACCCTTCAAGGAAGAAGAGAAGAGTGAGGGCTTATTTGGATACAAAAGAGTTTATTACAGAAATGGAAGAAGTTAGATGTTATTATGCACTAATGTCAAAGAAGCTGGAGAAAGAAGGGCTTTAATATACCTACTACAGCAGAAAAGATACTAAAAGAATACAAAGATGTCATACTAGATGAGCTACTAGATGGGTTACCTCCAAAGCGAGATATTCAAAACCATATTTATTTGATCCCAGGATCAGCCCTTTCAAACTAGGCAGCCTATCAGATTAGTCAAAAACAGAGTGAAGAGTTGAATAGACAAGTGACAGATATAATACAGAAAAGGGTTAGAGAGAGAAAGCATGAGTCCATGTGCAACTCCAACATTATTGATTCCAAAAAAAGATGGAGACTAGAGAATGTGTGTAGATAGTAGAGCCATAAACAAGATCACAATTAAGTATCGGTTTCCAATTCTGCGGATTGTATGATATGATGGATGTGCTAGTGGGAGCCAGATATTTTAGCAAGATTGACCTACGGAGTGGTTACTACCAGATCTGAATCTGTGAAGGGGATGAATGGAAAACTACTTTCAAAACAAAATATGGATTATATGAGTGGATGATGATGCCATTTGGGATATCTAATGCACCCAGTAAATTCATGAGGTTAATAAACAGAGTACTCTGAGAATACAATGGTAAGTTTTTTGTTGTCTATTTTGATGATATTTTGATATTTAGTAAGACAGTGGAAGAACACTTGTTACATTTGAAATTGGTGCTAGACTTGTTACGTAACAGAGAGTCTATATGCAAACTTAAAGAAGTGTAGATTACTTCATAAGAGTCTTGTTTGTTTGGGATTTATCATATCATGGGGATGGAGTGACGATGGATGAGGAAAAAGTAAAGGAAATTATGGAATGGCCTATTCCAAGGAATGTGACAGAGGTTCACAGTTTTCATGGATTGGCAACTTTTTATAGGGAATTTCATCAGGAATTTCAGTAGCATTGTTGCACCCATAACATGAGTGTACAAAAGGGAGGGAGTTTGTGTGGACCAAGGCAACAACAAATCGTTTTGAATTGTTGAAGAAGAAAGTATCAGAAGCACCTATTTTGGTATTGCCGAGAATTTAGCAAGGTCTTTGAAGTTGACTGTGATGCGTCACATGTTGGGATTGGAGTTATGTTGAGTCAAGAAGGACGACCAGTGGCATTCTTCAGTGAAAATCTAAATGAAGTCAGGAGGGAAATATTCTACTTATGATGTGGAATTTTACGCTATTGTTCAGGCATTAAGGAACTGGAGACATTACTTGGTAGAAAAGGGAATTTGTACTCTTCACTGACCATGAAGCCTTGAGCTATGTAAACACATAGAAGAAACTAAATAGTAGGCATGTAAAATGGGTTTCATTTTTGCAAGAATATAATTTTGTTTTAAAGCATAAGTCTGGTAAGAAGAATCAATTTGTTGATGCCTTGAGTAGGCATGTAGCCCTTTTGACAACAATGTGAAAATAAAGTCCTAGGGTTTGAGGCAGTTAAGGGAATTATATGAAGGTGATCCTGATTTTGGTGATGTTGTCAGAAAGCTTAAAAAGCCTACAGTAGGTAGTGATTCTTTTGATTATTTGATACAGGATGGTTATTTGTTTAGGTGGGAAACAATTGTGCATTCCTGCTGGTTCAATGAGAGAAAATATTATAAGAGAATTGCATAGTGGAGGGTTGGCTGGACACTTTGGTATAAGTAAGACAATTTCTCTTGTCATAGAAAAGTATTATTGGCCAAAGGTAAAGAGGGACATCAATAGGGTTGTAGCAAGATGTAGAGTGTGTCAAATGGCCAAGGGTCATGCACAGAACATTGGGGTTGTATATGCCATTGCCTATCCCTACAGGGCCATGGGTTGATATGAGTATGGATTTTGTGTTAGGGCTTCCTAAAAACATAGCGAGGGAATGATTCTATCTTTTTTGTGGTTGATAGATTCTCTAAGATGGCAAATTTTATTTCTTGTAAAAAACCTAATGATGCTTCCAGAATTACAGATTTGTTTTTTTCAGAAGTGGTTAGATTGCATGGAATTCCAAAGATGATCACTTCAGATCAGGGACATGAAGTTTTTGAGTCACTTTTGGAGGAATCTGTGGAAGAAATTGGGGACACAACTACAGTTCAGTAGTGCATATCACCCCCCAGACTAATGGGCAAACTGAAAGTAGTGAACAAAAGCTTGGGAAATCTCCTACGTTGTATAGTTGGAGAAAAGCCAAAACAACGGGACTTAGCTTTACCTCAAGCTGAGTTTACATATAATAGCTCGGTAAATAGGTCAACATGGAGGTCTCATTTCTAGATTGTATATGGTAGGAATCCTAAGGGGGTTCTAGATCTAATTTTTCTCCCTGGTGAAGATGAAACTAGTGATGATGTAGAAGCATTTGCAGAACACATTCTACAGCTACAAGATGAAGTGAGGGAAAAGCTGAAAGTGAGTAATGCACAATATAAAACAGATGCAGATGCTAGTAGGAGAGTAAGTGTATTTGAAGAAGGAGATATGGTGATGGTTCATCTTAGAATAGAGAGGTTTTCCAAAGGGTACATATAATAAACTCAAGTATAAGAAGATTGGGCCATGTAGGATTCTGAAGAGAATGAGTGATAATGCTTACAAGGTGGAGCTACCCTGAAAACTTTACTATCTCACCAATTTTTAATGTTTCCAATTTATATAAGTTTCCAGGTCATGATGAAAATGTTGCAGAGGAGGAAGAAATAAACTGGAAGAAACAGATGCCGAAGGATAAAAAAGGAGAGGGTAATGCGTGTCTTGGACCAAAATACAATCACTACTAGACATGGGAGCTACAACAGATATTTGGTACAGTGGGAAGGTTTGCAGCAAGAAGAAAACACTTGGATTCCTGAGTGGGAGTTGAGGAAAATTGACAATGCAAAATTAGATGAGTTCCATCAACAGAATTCGCAGGAGCTGAATTCTTTTCAACTAGGGGAGAATGATGCGGGAGCATAACTTGCAGAGGCCATAACTTTTGATCCAACCGTTAGACCGTCCTGAAATTTTATAGGGTGGTAGATATACATTAGTACTATGCTGGGGGTCAACTTTGCTTGTAAGGTTGTGCTCATTTTGGCACGTTTTCGGGCTCAGGATTCCGTCATCTAGTGGCCTAAAATTGGCTCCGAATGTTTTTTCCCACTTTTGACTAGGTCTTATAACTTTAATAACTTTTGTTGTGCTTGTCATAATAAGTCCAAATTTTACGTGAGCCCTAATTTATGAATGCATATTTAGCACGCAAATTTTTGGGTCAATTTTATTTGTTTTACATTTTAGGGTTTTTTTGGCATTTTAGGGTTTTTGGCATTATACGGTTTTAGAGTAGTCTTGAAATAAAAGGAGAATTGTAATGATGTCATAGATCAGTGTGAATTCCAGAATGAGAAGTAAGCTATTTTGAAACTCCTGGTTTTATTTGCAAAGTTGTTTATGTGTGTTTTTGGAGGTATTTCAACCTCTTGCAGCTGGATTCACATCATTTTATCCCTTCGCCGAGGTTTGTCTGCGATAAATTTTTATTTAGTTATTTATTGAATAAATAATGCCCCGTTTGAAGTAAATTGTGCTCCAGTTAAATCTTGTTGAATTTTTGCATGCCATTATTCACTCATATCAATAGGGTTTTCACCAGGAATGAATTCAGGGCATTGTTTGCAACTTATGACAATGTTTTTCACTTTTATTTATTTCTTTTGCGTTTTTCTCTAGTTTTCTCTGTGAATTTCCCCTAGGTCTGTTCCTCATCTAGTGTAGTCTATTTAATTACCTGAAACATTTAGATATCATTTACTAATGCAACACTAGAAGGAATTAACCTCAAAATGCAAACTTCTGACCAAAAAAGATGAAGTCAAGCACAAAAAGCCTCTCCTAGATAAGTCACACTTTTTGGAATGAATGAGTGTAAGCTGCAATGGGATTTTTTGTAGTGGCAGGCATGCAATAATTTCTTACCTACCTTTTAGGGTAATTTTTCCCATGAAGTCAAAGTCACTTAAGCTGCGATGGGAAAATTAGAGGCGGCAGGCAGGCAAGAATTTCTTGCCTGCCTTGCACGGTAAAAATTCCCATTATAAAATAAAGAAAAATCACTTAAAGCACCGATGGGAAATTTCTACTTGTATGATAGGCTAAATTTTCCCACCAAATAGGTTTATTCACCCATGCAAGTCACACTTTATCAAAGGAGACTAATTTTAATGCAATTCAAACTTTTTGGGAGATGTTTTAATTTAATAATGGGATTTTTGGCAGTGGCAAACATGTGAGAATTTCTTACCTGCCTTGGAGGGTAAAAATTCCCATTATATAAGTCAAACAACTTAAGTGAAAGAAGGGATTTTTGGAGCTTCAGTGCAGGATAAAGAATCCCATTTCTTATTTTTAGAAATCAGCCCTGCCAAAAAGTGTGACCCCTTTAGGCATTAAACAATGCTTTTAATGGTATTTATTAATAGTTTTTATGCCTAATTTTGGCACCATGGATGAATGAAAAGTTAAAGCAAGAATTCAAGACAAAGACAACTAAAGGATGCATGCTAAAAATAAATAAAATAAATTTATTTAAAGGCAGCCAACAACATGCATAATTGGGTGCCCAATTTGGGTGAATAAACATGATTGTTTATTAATTAAATTGCCAGGAATAGGATGGAAAATTATTAAAAATAGAATGCTAAGGGTTATATAAGTATGGGCTGCCATAATGAAGAAGTAATTAATTATTTCTAAGGATTGCAATCTAAATAGTTTTGGCCCCAAGGAAAGGAGGATTTGTGCATCAGAAGGTGTTTTTAATTGCCAAGGAGCTTCAAGGTTTGGGCGCCTAGGGTTGGAATAGCTTGATTTATGCTATGATAATTATTTGTATGTTACTATAAGTTCTTAAATGAATTTAAAAATATTTATGCTTGCTTTGCATGTAAGCAAAGCCTCAAATTTTAGGGCAGCGGGATTTATATGCATTTTTTTGGTGACAAAAAGAAAGTATTTATGCTCTGGACTTCATCTTTGTCTGAAATAATTACAGGTATTCATTACAGGTGTTCATACAGGTGAAAGGGATTTCAAATAAATGTCAGGTACATTGAATATATCTTCCAAATATGAAGAATTCACTAGATCTGCACGAATTGATCTAGTTACAAAGAATTCCGGCAGGATTGAAAGAAAAAGAACACATACAAAGATTGTCCAGACAAAGATAGCTCCACCCATGATGACGCGTGATGAAAGAGAAGGATTAAAAGAATCATGCATAGCTTCCAAATTTTCTGATATTAATGACACAAACATAGGCTTGGAACCCATCTCCGAAATAATTTGTAGATCTAGGGCCAGAAAGACATTTCTCATGCGGGCAATAAAAAGTAGTGGAATTATTTAAGCGTCAACATTCCCAGTCACACCTTAGTTTCCTAAATTTTTATGAAGATATCAAGATCATATCATCCTATTTCTAAAACAATTCAGGATGCTGTGGGAAAGACAATTATTAGGCTGGATTCATAGTTTATTAATTATTGTCTTAAAATTCCTACACGAACTATGGTGATTGTAATTAACATGTTGGATGCAGGAAACAAATGGGAAAAAAACAAAGAAGATTGTGTGGGCTTAATGAACAACAGATATATGAAGAATCCTAAGTCCCCATCAAAGTTTCTGAGGACTCTTCCGCGATCCAACTTGGTGCAGGAGGTGGATGATATTACTAAATTACTTTGCAGGATAAGTGGAGAATCCAATAATCACAACTTCCGCTCATGGATGTATGATTTTGTGAGGACTATTGAGATCAACAAAGATGATTCAATAATTAATTAGGTAAAGATCATCAATGAAAACATCGTTGAGCAACTTTGGAGTGTGAGGTGGATTTAAAGCTTCAAAATGACTTCATACCTGGTATATGTAGCAGCCTCGCAAGGTATATTTTCCAAGTTGGATAGATGGGGCGTACTGGAAAAATATCCCCTCAAAGATTAAAAAGTGGTCAACAATGGGTTCTTCTATGAATTCATGTTCAAATTAAATAGTGATCTAAAGACCAAAAGAGTAAGTAAAGAATATTTGGAAGTTGTATCCCAACATGATTGCATTTTCATTCAATTTGCAGACTTCACCTATCTCAGGGTAACCTAGTTTTTTTGAGAACCAGTAAAGTTGATGAGGTATCTAAATGACAAATGGGTCATCATGGAGTTTTAAAAACATCTCGTGGAGATGCATGACTTAAAATCAAAGTGGAATAATTCTACAGGTTTCTTTCCAATCACACTCACTTTCTATAGCTACTAGAGCATCCACAAAGCTAGAGGAGTCAAAGCGAAAACATTTTCTGAATATGAGCCTAGATTTTTCCTAGCACAACTGAACTTTGACCCATATGGGGTAGTAAGGAATAAAATATCCTAGGAATAATCACATGTGCCTTCATTGGAGGACTTTTAGATAAAGTGCAGAAATGAGTATGAAGTCAGAAAGAAAGACTTTAGCAGGTTATTGGCGCAACAAATGTCTGATTATGGTTTGACACAGATAACTACAGATCTTGCAGATGATGGGCATGTGATACTTGAATTGTATCATCAAGTGAGAGGGGATAGAGCTGCACTTCAGGAAAACATTAGTGGCTTCCATACGATTAAAGAAAGATATTCTTTAGTTATGGTTAACACTTTGAACTATTTACTAATAAAGGGGTATTGTTTGGATGAAGCTTTGATGAATCATATCACAAGAAAATTTACCCGCGGGAGACTCTAGAAAAATAAAGCACAAAGGTGAAAGAAAAAGAAGGCCGAAAAAGCTTAAAGTTCACAAGAAGTCTCACATACAGGAGAATGCCAAATCTACAACTATTGTGCTAGTTCCAGCTTCTCCAACATCATTTCATAACACTTCAGCAGCCCCGGAACCTTAGAGAGATCTTGTTGTTCCTCCTTTGAATCCAACATTATTTTTATTTTCTCCTCAACCACTTAGGTCTTCGCTTATCCATGTAGAGAAGTTGAAAGCACATATGTCGGAGTTTGAAAAAACATCGTCTTTGGAAAATTCAGAGGGTGGTAGTCATAACATGGTGGAAAATTCAGATAGAGCAGAATCAAAGCATGAGATGGTGGTGAACTCAGTGACTTTTCATTCCCCAAGAAGAAACTTTTCATCATGGTTTTATTTGTTGACAATCCCAGAAGCGAGAAAAGAGATCAACTTGGAAGAACATGACATTCAACTGCTCCTGAGTTTGGGTGGAAGAGATAGAAGACCTAAAGTTACCAAAATGACTTTTAGGTTGATTATTGAGGAATCAGGAAAAAAAATTGTTGAGTTATCTATTCTAACAGAAGGAAAGCACAAGGGAGAGATTACAGTAGCTGATATAACAGAAGGATTAAAGCAGGATACACAGACACTAGTGAATGCTTTATTCCTTAATCATTAAAAAGAGAAGGTTGAGAGATCCAAAATTCAAAATTAGGTGTTGCAGTTATGCAAGATCATTGCTAAGGTTGCCAAACCTTCCTCTCAGCCAATTCTAGTACATGAGCAGATGAGTAATCATTTGATGTAGGAGGTAGAAGATGCAGGGGACCAGGTCAAAGTTATTGCCCACTGGAAGGAACAAATCATTCACCAAGCTTCAGAGTAATTCAAACCAATAATGATTGAATAGGAGAACATGCACAAGGCTGTATCTCCACTAAAGGAATTGATGACACATATAGAATATGAGAACATAGTTGCTAAAAGTCATCTGGATACTTTGGCTAAGATATACTCGTTGCCAAAGGATGTGTTGATTGTAGAGTAGATTGTGCCTGGTGGATTGGTGGAAAAGGGGAAACAGTTATAAATTTTAGTTTCTTTTCACGTAGAGATATTCAAGCTCATGTTGAAGAGGATGCAGTTGCTAGAGAGTAAGTTGGGAGAAGTGCCAGAGTGCTTCCCATGAGGAATTTATGCTAATTGTGAGGAAAGAAGTTGATGAAGCCACCATATCTTTTACGATGGATTCAATTGGTAGACTCATAAAGCTCCAGGCAGATGTTGAGGGATATGGGCATGGTTTAGAGAAAGTGAAGGCTAACGCTACTACTTTGTCTAGAGGGTTGTTACAGTTCATAACCGAGAGAGATGCTATTGTTAAAACAAATGGGAAGATGTTGAATTATATGTTTGACAAATATATTCAATATTAGAACAAAATGAAAATATGAGTGTTATAGATGGCAGATCTTCTTTCTTGTCTTCTTCCTTCTCTTATTTCGTATGTTCTCAGATGAAAATGTAAAATTAAAGTTATTGGTTTAAAAACCATTAGTTTAAGTTATTTGGAAATATTCTTTAAGATAGGTGATAGATATGCAAATTTTTTTCTTAAACTCCTGATGCATGTCACTAAGAGAGAAATTCTAGGAAGATGAGTGCCAAATGTTCCCTTGACTACTTCTTCATGCTCTAGTTTAGTTGCAATTTCCCATTTGTAATTTCCCCTCTACACACTATAAGTAGAGGAAGAACCTACGTGTTAAAGGATCAAAATTTATAATCAGCATTCTTGTGTTCCAGACTTTGAGCTGAAACCCCTGATTTCTGCAAGCAGAGGAATAGGGAAGAGATTTCCAGAGAACTTTGTGTCAATGGTGCATTTTTCTTCTTATTTATTTCTAGATCTATTCATAAATTTGTGTTATTATAAATCTGATTTGAAACTATCCTTTGCTTTAAATTCTGAATTTAAAAGTTCTATTTGTTTTATCTATGTGCATGCGATCAACTCTGTGAACTATTGATTGGGTTTCACATCTTCTTTACTTTCTTCTTTCTTTCTATTGTTTTCCTCTTCTACAAATATTTCCTTTCTCTTACAACTGCTTACTTGTTGCAAAAATGTTTAGCTATGGTTCATGAGCTATATAGTTAAAGTAATACAAAAAAATAGATATTAAGACAGATAACTGAAAAAATCTTACGTGGGAGCCGCACTGGTAAATGAGGGAGATTTTTCTCATGGCTGCCTAGGGTTTCAGCTATACAAAAAATCTAGCTAACACTACAAAATTTCACTACTAGTATCCTACTACGTTGTTTGTGTTGTTTGTCCCATACACACAAAAATGACGGCCTGTGTATACCAAAAAATTTCACTACTAGTATCCTATTATGGTGTCTGTATCATTTGTCACATATACACAAAAATGAAATCTCTGTGCAATACCCTACATTCATCCTAATGAATCAAAGTCTAAGAAACAATCACTCTTACCCTATTGTGCAAACTACCCCTTCAATTTCCTTCATTAGCTTTCTGGCTTCAACAAGCAAAATCTTTCTTCTTGCCTTAAATATCTTCTTTTAATTCATATAACCCTATCACATCACCTCAACCAACCTTAAAATTGACTCAAAGTACTCAAAAACTCTAAACTTCCCTTCTTGTCAAAACTACCTACTAGATTCCCTTAAGACAATCATTCTTGCACACTATATAGTTGGAGACAAATATAGCTACCCAAAAAAATATATTAACTCATTCCAATACCCTTTATCATTCTCATGGTGTGTGCAAAATTTCAGAACCCTTCTCCTCTTCTTGTTCTCCCTATCACAATTTCCTCTTCCTAGGCTCACTGTAGGCCTACTAGCCTTGGGACAGTCATTTTCCCTTCCTAAATTTCTTTGTATGAAGTTTTCAAGACTAATATATGCATATTTGGGAACCCATTAAGGATTTCTATCTCCCCCTAAATTTTCATGATCTAACTCCACTCCTAGGCCCCACTTCCTTTGTTAACATGCCTCTCTCAACTAGGCTTCTAAACTGTGTCACTGTCCTTGATTATCTAAAAATTTCACCATTGAAATATCAAATTTATTTTTGATTATGTTGAAGGACTATTTCATGGCTATTAATTCCAAATTTCAAGGCAAGATTCCTTATTTGGGGGTTTTTAGTACACATTTTCTCTTAAAACCATAACTAGGTCTGAGTCTAGCCCGAAAAGACAACTTTTGGTATATATTTCACTAATTTTTAATTCAAGTTTATAAATTTGGTCCACAAGTCTATGACATTTCCCACTTTACTTCTATTTTACTAGTAAGTTTTCTTTCCTTCAAACATTTTCATTTTATGTGTTATTCAACTATGCAAGACTGTAAGGCTACAAGTAAATAGAGTTGCCTTTTTCACTTGGGGTTTTCTTCCACTTCAATGAACTTCCTTCACCTACATGCATTGAACCTTCAAACTATCCTTTTTTCTCCTAAAACAAGAGCTTATAACATGCATTCATCCTTTGGTCAATGAGATTTTCCCATTTCAACTCTGTCAAGCTACTTGTCTAAGTCATGTTTGCATGCATTATCAAGAACAACATACTCACAATTGGAGAATAGGTTAAATAGATTCAAAGGTTAAATTAACTCAGCCAAATCTCTTCTACAATGAGAATACAACTGAATAAGTGCAACCATACATCACCATTCAAGGATACTATGAGTCATGCAAACACAATCAAAATGGCACACATAGTAAACAAAGTTTTTCCCATCTTAAGCTTCCATAACTCTTTAGTGAATTCCAATTGGTCCCTATGAATTATTGAAGAATGATCACTGAATGTTCATATTTAACACATACATAGAAGTCATGATAAAGAAAACAACATATAATTACTTACAAAAAATAGAGTTTTTATCTCTTTTATTCAATATATTTACACTACAAGGTTCTCTTCCTCCCTTTTTCTCTGAGCCTTCTCACATGCATTCCCCTTCCCTCAAGGAATGCCTTCTAAATCCTTTTTTCCCATATATTTGAATTTTCCTCTTCTCATGTAACTTATTCTTGTCTCATAACTAACTTTTATGGCCTTTCATATGCCCATGCTCTCATAATGAGGCATTTTCACATCTTTAAATCATCCTAGGACCATGATAAGAGCTTCGAAATATAATTTCACACCCATAAGTGTTTCCCACTTGGTGGCCAAAAATATTTTAAAATATGACTAGTAAATAAATATTTAAAAATACTATAATTTTTAAAAAATCAGGTAAATTCTTGATTTCCTGCACCTTAATATTTATAAGCTCTTAAAATACATGTTTAGTCATTTTATATGTGTTTGGTCATGTTTTGGTTGTCGAACATATTTTTCTGAATGTACAAAAATAGCAAAAAAGTGGGACATAATTATAT
Source organism: Taxus chinensis (assembly GCA_019776745.2). Classification (NCBI taxonomy): domain Eukaryota; kingdom Viridiplantae; phylum Streptophyta; class Pinopsida; order Cupressales; family Taxaceae; genus Taxus; species Taxus chinensis. The sequence continues at coordinate 281,058,868 of CM034148.1, forward strand.
GCTTTGACCCCCTTACACTTATTACAATCTCTTTGTAGCTCTATGACAATCATATTTCCTTGTTTTCATGTTTTTACAAATTCAAATTCCTTTTTGGAGGGAAATACAACAAGAAGGAAAATTCAAATTTCCAAACCTTATTACTTGCTTGCAATGATTCTCATGGTCCTATTAAGACCTCTTAAGGCTTTCCAATAACTGAAATTGATCCCATGAACAATAAATTTTGCATTTGAAGGTCTTCTTAATGATGTTCCTGTATCAATACCACAAAATTTCACTCTGAGTATTTTATTAAAGTGTTTGCGTTGTTTGTCAAATACACACAAAAATGACATCACGTGTATACCACATAATTTCACAGCGGGTATCGAAATAGAGTGTTTGCGTCATTTGTCACATACGTAAAAAAATGACATCTTGTGTATACCAAAGAATTTCACTACTAGTATCCTATTACGGTGTTTGCATCATTTTTCACATACGCATAAAAATGACAGCCTACATATACCACAAAATTTCTCTACTAGTATCCTACTACGGTGTTTATGTCATTTATCACATACACATATAAATGACAACCTATGTATACCAAAGATTTTCACTACTAGTATCCTATTACGATGTTTGTGTCATTTGTCACATACGTACAAAAATGACAACCTGTGTATACCCCAAAATACGTGTTTAGAACATTTTCATTACTTATATCATATTACAGTGCTTTTTGTTAACAAAAAATATAGTTTGTATATCATTCCATGCAAGTTTGTTTATAAATATTTTAAGAGAATGATACTTATGTTTTGTTTGTCATATTTCATCATATACTGATATGTTCAATACCATGCTTATTAATTATACGTTTTTATTTACATTATTTTTCTTAGGATGCTACGAAAGAAAAAGTACAAACAATTTATTTCCCTAGATGTTTAAGGTGTGGGAAATGAAAAATCTCATTTTTCACAAGATGATCTTAAATGGACACCGATTGACGAAGATAATGGTCATATGGATCTTTGTGCGGAAATCCCTCTAGCACTGATTGATTCCTTTATTAAAGGGGAAGGCCTTCTCAATAGCACCGAGATGACATTCATATGTAATAAGAAACAAATATACATGGATATGATGAAATTTAGAGCACCACATTCTACCATTATTTACTACAAGTTTGTTTATATTAACTGTATGTTTGGTCTTCCTTTGCAATAGTGTTCACATATCTTAGTGTTACGTTTTTCATATTCCATACCTAATATCAATATGTATTTACTTTTTTTTCAGCTACTAGTGTGCTTATGGCCTTGACGACAAGAGAAAAAAACCACATACTAGTGAAAGAATAAGGAGGTTTCAGAAAAAAAACGTGGATTCTAGTGCCATTTCAATGTGACGATTATGTTTGGTAGACCAGATGTGGCACATATCATATACAATGATATGTATCATTGTGATATGAACAATGAGTTTTTCGATGGTGAAAAGGACACAAGATTGGATCCATGAAGTGGTTTCAATCCTAATTTATCAGCTGAATGTAATTAATACATTGAATCTCTTTTGCTTGCTAGTATATCTATTGACACCATTATTGAAAGGCACTACATAGATCCGTAGTTGGTGAATATTTAAAAAAAAGGGATAACTACATAAACATGAAAGATGTGTTGAATGCATGGAGGAGGGTGAAGTGCATTAGATCCTAAAATCACCAACACAAAAGAAATAGTATCAACTTGTGGTATTTTGTAGAAAGGGATACATTTTTCTATTATCAGAGTCCATGTGGGAATGAAACGCCTTTCATTATGGGCCTTCAAACACAATGGATGATTAAAATGATGGTTTGTCATTCCCAAAAATCCATTGTAATGGATTCCATGTTCTCAACTAATAAATATGGGGTAAGGACATTGTTATCTCATTTCCAAGAATAATTGATATTTGGATATACCTGTTTAAGTCATTCTTATTCTAACCATCTTTTTGTGTACACATTTTCCTTAGTACCAATTGTACACTCTTCTTGTTTTTAACGAGCAATAGGCTAGGGTTCCCCTTGCATGGGAAATTTCATCCCATAATAAATTGGATGACATATATGTATGGCTTGCTGAAGTCTACGCAAGGGGAAAAGGGAAAATGATGGATTGACATGTCAATGCATTCATTATAGATGGTGCAACTTCTAAAATAAAAGCTATAAGGTACAACTCTACTAACATTTTTTTCTATAAATTTAATGCACACAATTTAGAACCATAACAATGTTCTTTGTAACTTAGAGTTATAGTCAGTTTTTGTGTCTTGTTATGCACATGGCATGTTCACAGGGCTTGGCTAAATAATATTTGCAGGTTTGTTTTTCTTAATTTTGTGATACAATGTTTACATGCTTGGATTGATTTTTGTTTTTCTACATTACTTATTATCATGCGGAATTTTTATTTACAGATATACAAAGGAGGTGGGGATGGTAATGTTTCAGAGACTATGCAACATCATGTGCGCCATCAAGGACAATGAACACATGACCTTTTTCATCATTGAAGAATTCATGGAGGAGTTCAAGCAGGAGACAATGTTTATGGAGTATTTTAGAAAGACATGATTGTAAGAGGACGTATTGGTAAGTATTATCTACGTATGATTATATTTGTAGCTATGTGTAGAGTTAACAATTTTTTATGCATTTCTAATGCTTTTATATTTTCCGCGTGCAAATATATGGTCAAAAAATTTCCGCAACTTCATCCATGCCAATCAAGATACAAATGCATCCATAGAATCGTTTCATTATTTCTTGTAGAACCGATACTTGTGTGATCGAAAAAAATGCACAAGGGGAATGGATTGGTTGTCGTACACATTCATGTTTCGAGTTGAACCACATTATAAAAATAGGAGGAATTTACAAGTATCGGTCTTCTTAACAAATTACAAGAAGGAGAAGGAAATTTTTTCTACCACAGAGAGGACTAGAGAAATACCTGATAGTGACTCTTGTGCAGACCATACTGTTATCCAATTTCACCCCTTGGGGTGAAATTAGACAATGGGAGCCAATTATACCTTGAGAATTGAAAAATTTCTTCATGAAGCTTCTCACATATTATAGGGTGTTGGTTTTCTCAGAATAAGAAATTGGCTTAGGTAGGTTCACATTCACCCAACACAAGCCAAACACTATCAAAATTGATAAATTTAGTTTGGAAGGTATTTTAAAGCTTTTTTATACTCTAATTTTAAGAAAAGGTTTAAGGAAATCAACATCAGGGAAGAGGAATTAGTTTAGTAAGTTCATGTCTCAGTTTAATGAGTTCATTAATCAAGCCCATCTTTCCATAGCTCATGAGCTCATGGTGGCCCCGAGTTATTCACCAAGCTCTTCTTGATTTGTCAAAGTCTGATAAAAATTAGTCATAAATGGTGAGCCGATCAATGGAATGATGACTCGACTGAATAGCTCATAACTTTGAAGATTTTCCAGGTCATGCCAAGTTAAATAGTTGAGTGGATATGGACTCAGTGATGAATAGGGATGAATCATAGATACATTAAGGTTAAAGAAGAAATTTCATGTTTAGCTCGATGGTCACAATCAATTAAAGGATGAATTTGCATTCAATGCATAACTTAGTATTTAGGGGTATGTGACTGAAGTGGCTATGTATAGGTGTCGACTGTGAAATAATGGCTAGGCTCGGTCGGGAAAGATCATGAGGTGAACTCCAAGCAGTTTCAAAATGGATCAGGATAAGATACAAATTTTTTAGGAAGGTTCAAAAGTGGCACAAAAGATGTTCGAATGGCTCGTTAACTATGAGCTTGAACTGAGTAAATGAAATTATGAGGTAGGTTCGTGACCGAATCGTATCATTAGACACCTGGTGAGTTGCTTGTGAGAAAGAAAAGAAAGGAAAGGGGAATTCCGAGCCATCATTTTGAACTCAGCTTGGATTAATCAAATGGGGAACTTCAAAGGATGTATAACTCAATGGAGTGAGTTGTTGGGAAAGTCCATGAGTGGAGAAAATTCCCCCTCTTGCCAAGTGGGAATGTTATCTTGGCATGCCATGATGGAAAGATACTCCGCAGGCTCCTAAGGTCACGTTACCAAGTGGGAGGGGTCTAGAGTATTGGCTAAGGGGGACTCGGATGTTGGAAAACCATCATGATACTTTTGATTGTGGGAGAAATTTGATCAAAGAGCTAAGTGGGGAAAAACAACAATGGCATGCTAACCCAGGGCCGAGGTTGATGCCTAAGCATCTGGATAGTGTATTGAAGTAGAGTGATGTCCAAGAAGCTCAGTGAGTCATGAGGAGTCTGAGTCCTTCACCGAGTAATCGATGGCAAGTGATATATCATTTTAGTTATGGGAATCAGTTTTCCCACAAAAGATTGTCATTTTTTACGCTGAGTTACTCAACCATTGATGACCCAAAAAATGGTTAGAGCTCGATGAAGAGTGGGAGCATGGTCGTGGCAGTGTAAAGATCATTTTGGTAGATCATCAAGGTAAGGAGCCTAGTCAGGTTTCGACTGAAGATCGATCATCATAGGGACAACATAGGCATTAACATCAACTGAACGAACTAATCACCATGCAGAATGACACCACCTCCACTAGCTTAGACGAGATAGAATTTGTATCAAGAATGTGGAGAGCTAGAAAACCAGGTGCGGGAAGAGATTCATGCAAGGATGAATCAGTAAACATGTTAAGAAGAAATAATTTGGTGGAGGTCAGTCAGGGCGATCAAGTTGGGAGCTCATTGAAAATATTTGGTGATGATCGGGTTCGAGTCGCTAAATGTGAGAAATCATCGTTCGATTGAACTTGATGCAAAACAAGGAGAGTTAGATCTTGGCACAGAGTTTGATGGCTCGATAGAAATCTTATGAAGGGAGGATCATTTAATGGCTCGTCAAGGAGTATGAAGAATAAAGTAGGCACTCAACATAGAGTTCAATGGCTCAGTTACGACATGATGAGAATCTCATAGCTCGGGGGGGTGAGCTTAGTTCAGAGCTCAATGCAGAAGAATCTAGAGCTCGGTCGCAGATGATAGGGGGAAGATAACTCAGTAGATATGGCTCGATAGGTTGAAGGTAAATTAAAATTTCATGAGTTTTTCAAGATGCAAGAAATGATGTTAGATGGTCTCTAGGAAACTTGGTTAGTCGAGTTATGAGAGAGATCACCACGACAATCAGTCAAGCCATTGAGGGCTCATTGTATGGATAACAAGCCAAAAGGAAGAATAAGCTCATGCCAAGTTTTGAGAAGCTATTAGGATGGCTCGATGATCGTTGGATTCATGGGTTGAGCTTAGGATGAGTTGAGTTTTAGGAGTGAAGAGATTGAGTTCAGTCAGGACCAAGTTGGCTTGGTCGATTGTAACGACAATACACGGTGAACTTGTAGATGGAGCTTGGTGCAAAGCCTGAGAAGATTGTTGATGATGGATCAGTAGGAGAAGAGGGATCTCATAGATTTGTTACAGTGATCTGATGTCAAGCTCAGATGACTTGGAGGTGAGATCTTGTAAAAAAATTCATGTTACAAGACGTCTGACAAAGGAAAGAGCTCAACTCGATGAACCAAGTTGAATCTGAGCTAAAATAGAGAACTGACGTGGAGTCAAGAAATGCATATTTGGATTAGATCAAGTAATAGAAGAAAATTGTGAGCTCAAACTCAAAGAAACACATGCATCGATGAGTTTGGAGGTGAAGGCATGGATTCTGGGTTTGAACATTGGGAGCTTGGTGTCATAGAGAGTTCAGTTGTTGAGATTGAAAGTGGGAAACAATGCTATGATATTGCACTCTGAGCATGTTCTATCAGGTGAGCTATTAAGATGGCTCGGTTAGGAGGATAGGTGAATAAACAAGCAATCCACTATGAAGGATAAAAATCCATCCTTCTTGTGAAGGAAATCAAATTCAGGAAAGCCGAGCTAGGCTCAGGTAGATAGGAGAAATGCTCACCAAATGGAGTTGAAGGCATCAATCAGAGAGATCTCATGTTGGGACAAGTTACTTAGACATAATGAATTCGAGCCATTAGAATGCAAGACATGAGTCTAGTAAGATGACCGTGAGCCTGTTGATGTAAAACTGAATGTGAAGAGAATGCATGAATCGCTCATGCATACACATGAGTTGTATGAGGTGGTCCAGGGTAGTTATGAGGGGCTCAGGGAAAAAAATTAAAGGGAGTTTAACTCTCTGAGTTGAGCCATGCATTGAGATGAGTTCGTAGAATTCGACAGTTAGAGAGATTGCAAGGGAATAACTTGGAGTGGGTTGTGGGAATTGGAATGTAAGTTGTAAAAGTCAAGTCTTTACCAACTCGGTGAATAGAAAAGATCTCGTTCAATGTGTTCAAGAGACATCACTTAGTGGTGAGCCCGTGCAGACAAGAAGAGCTTGATGCGGAATGAGATCTTGGTTACAGTGGAGATGAAAGAGCTTGAGCCCAACTCAGTGAGTTGGTTAGGCAAGCCAACCACGGAGTTGGGCTATTTTTGGCCTTTTCCTAATGATTCTCCTTTTAGCACAAACCAGTCAATAGGGGAGCCCACCAAAAATAGTAAATAAATTGATAATTTTATTTTTAAGATTTTAATAATAATATTTATTATAACTATTTAAATATTTTATTTAAATATTCTTTTAATTAATTGAGAAGAACTAGGTCAATTGGGAATTAATGGCACATGATGGAAGCTTCTCAAAGTGGTTCAACCAACTATAATCAATCCATCATGTACCTTCAATTTAGGAAGGAAATTTATGACTCCTTCTCTCCTCTCTCTCAAATTCTTCTATAAATGTAAGTTGGAAGCTCATTCCAAGGGATTCCAACAGATCAGATAGGTTGGACAGTTAGATATCTAAGACAATTGAAAAATTTTCAAGAGTCCCCTCTCTTCTGCAAGTTGTCCTTGTATGTTGAGAGAACTTTCAAGCCTCCGTTTCAAGACTGTAATGGAAAATACTTCCTCTTCTGAATGTATGATGCATTGTGCACATTGTTGAAGTAATAAAATTTTGTGTTTTGTGACTAATCTCGGTCCTTTCATCCTTCTATACTTCTTTATACGTTTTCTCATGCTTACAGGTACACTGTGCAAGTTTAAGTTTCTATTGCAGGTTCTTAGAGTTATGTGCTTATCAAGTGGTGGAGTATTTCATGCAGTTGAGTTGTGGTGCTTGTTCACCCTTCTCAAGTTCATCCTTCTTCACTAGAAGACTAATAGATTGTCTTGTCTGATCAAGTATAATAAAGGGAACACATACTTCCTAATTTGTGGTATTTCGTACCCTCTCTAAGTTGCAGTAGTTGAAGTTGACTTATGGTGCACACACCCTCTTCAAATTAACCCTTCCTAAGTTTGGAAACACCCTTTATTTGGTGCATCACCATCCCTAATATAGTTTCATTTCTCGCAAATCTCTTTCCCTAAAACCCATAAAAATGTTAGCATAGGTCTAGATAACCATTTTATTAACTAGAAGTAGTACAAAACTTAGTTTAGGAAGAGGAAGCTGGCATTCTCTGAAGGTTCACCTCGTGCCCAAGTCCCACAACTTGAGATGTGATACCATGTGTCACAATCACATCGAATGTCCTGTTCACATTTTGGCCATTCTAAGGGTGTAGTGATTTGGTGAAAACAATTTTTGGCAAGCCAAGTGGGACCAAGATGGTACTTCTCTTCTCACTTACAAAAATCAAAGTACCTAGGGACTCTATATATCTGAATTTCAAGTCTCAATGCATTAACTTATGTGAATAATTTAGACAAGAGCTTCTTCAAAGAAAGGAAATTATCAACATATCGAACTTTCCTTGTCTCCTCCAAAGAGAAGAAGAAAATGTGTTTCAACATCACCAATTTCAGCTTTACCTCATAGGGGTCATTCAAATCCTCCATACGGAAGGTTTCCTCATCCAAGGAACAATCAACCTCTTGCTGCTATGGCACGAAACCAAAGTTTTTCCACCTTTCAATGCAAACAGTCCTCTTCTATTGGCTCAATGTGATCCTATACTTGTTACAACACTCAAAATTTTACCCTTTTATACAGGGGAAACTCACGTTACTCCAATGGAACATATTATTTATGTAGCCAACATTTGTACAGTACATAATATCATGGAGGACAACATTGTGGTTAGACTTCTTACTACCTATTTCAAGGGAAAAACACTTAAATGGTTTCGAGGGTTAAGTGTTGGCACTATAACCACTTGGGACGAGTTAGGAGAAAATATCTGTAAATAGTTTGAATACAAGAGTGACGACTTATCACTATTGGAACAACTAACTACCATGAAGTGAGCTCCCCAAGAATACATGAGTGATTTCAACTTCCGATTCCAGAAGACCTGGAATAGGATTCTAACACTCATAAATCCTTCTCCAAATAATGTGTTTTTGTACTATTTGTGAGCCTTGAATAGTGATGTAGAAGTTATGATCTAGTTAATGGGAGGGACTACATTACCTGATGCCTATGACGTTGCCATAAGAGAAGAAAATTCCTTGATTCAGGATGGAAAGATAACACCATGACCACCAATGCCATTGTCTCCAAATCTTAAAAATAATTAGGATATCATTGCTCCTATTCTAGAAGCCTCTAATCAACCAGTTCAGTTTTCTCCTACCATTTATGGGTTTTACATGGTTAGAAGTCAAACATCTAGGAACCGATGGTATTTGGTTCAAAGATTTAACCTAGATTTTCATTTTTTGTGACTGTCCCTAGGCTACCCAAGGAAACACTTGCAAACATGTTTTGAAGGTGTTGCAAATTCAGAGGACACACGAGGGTAGTCCAACTAAAATGGATCCAAATTTCAGTGGTGAGGGTGTATTTTTTCGTTTCATTATTTCAACTATGTTGTATCATTTTTATTCTAAAAACAATTCATTGTACATTAATAAAAGTATTGTTTTCATTGTAGGTGACCTTGATGTTCAAGTTACAGAAGCAGTTGAATGCAATGCACCTGAAGAAGCTACATTAGAGCAGCCCCACATTTTCATTAACAATACATATTTTAATATTACTAAATAGTGTTTGTTATGTCAATTATTTCACAATTACTAATACAATTTTATTTTTTGTGATAGTTGAGAGTGACGATAGAATACAATAGGAATCACAATACCTCAGCCTTGAGCAATATGATAGAAACCATGGGCATGCATTGCAAGTGCTCAACCAATTGAAAGAGTTTTTGAAAACATTTTTTTATGTGGTGCCAAACACTGATGAAAATATTTTTTACTTTTGGAGATTGTGAGCAGCAATTTGAGAAGCTTTTATACAAGTTTGGTTCATTACCATTTCAGTTCATTCTAGATTGTAGTGCAAATGAAACTTCCACCACCCATTTGTGGCCATGGTTCAGTGCAAGTAGGAAACCTTGAAAGAGGAATCAAAATGAGGTCATGGTGGAGGATTTAAACAATGATGCTCATGACTATGAGGAGTATACATTTTTTGACATAACTCGTAGAAGAAACATACTCAAGCAAACAAAAAAATGGTCTGGTACGATAATCAAAGATTTTTTTGGAGCTATAGTAGAAGGTTTGGGTGAGTATCACTATTATGTGATTATAAGGTGTATTAATTTTAATTCAAAACACTTAATTTTTTGTTTTGCGAATCACAGAGACAACCCCCTCAAATGAAATTCAAGTTTTGCGTCGTCAGCTCTCTTTTGGAACATTAAATGCACCTTGAAGGTATTTTTTTCTTTATGACCAATAATATTTAATGTTGTTTTCTGTGTGTTCTTTGGTTTACACTGTCTAGTTTTAGTGTGCTTACGAAAAATAATGCTTCCTGGCACTTCATTGTGTTTATTAAAAATAACGCTTAATGTTGTTTTATGTGTGTTTTTTGTTTTACACATTATGGTTTTATTGTATTATAGGTCTATTTTGTGATCTTGTATATGATAATAGTGGTATATGGTTTTTTTGTAGCTTATATGATGTAGGGGTGTGTAAAAGTCTTAAATATTTGAATAACCCTGTTATAGGGGCATCTCAAACATTGTTGTCAATTCATAAAATCTATGCTTTATTTGGTCCTACATATTCAAAATATTTGATCTTCATATAAAAATATGTAACATCATTACTGTTAACCCCATTGTATAGGGGCAATTTTATCTCTGAATTTTATGGCTATGACTCTCAAAGTTATGAGTATATGTATACACATTCAACCATGCCATTTTTACTTCTCAAAATGAGCTCATAAGTTTTTTCATCAAATTCCATGTTTAATTTGGTATTAGTCTATTAAGTAAGCATAAAAATGATCAGAGCATAAATCTAGGGTGTTTAATTATAAACATTCAATATCATTTAATAAAATTCATTTGATCTAGTACACTGTTTTTGGGTTTTTTCTCAACTCACTCTAGGTCATAAATATGCTATATCTTGACCATTTTAGGTCACAAATAGCTATATCAACATTTTTCCCTGCTTCCTCACCTTCATTAAATGCCAATTCAACTATTATAATGACCCATTTCCCCCTAAAACTTCATTTTTTCATATTTCCTCCTTACACCCTTTACTAGCCTCTTGGTTCTCAATCCCAAAACAAGAAAAGTTAACTTTTAGATTCCAAAAACTCCTTTCAAACCTTCCCCCATGTTTCAAAACTCATTACCATGCATTAATAGTCAGTAAATGGGTTAAAAACAAGAACACATTATCATCTTGCTTTAAATCTTCTCAAAATTACCTTTTAGTACTCTTAAGAATAATGAGTATGGTGATTTCATGGTTAGGAGGATTGGAGCCAACCCACAATAACCTAATGATTTCTTCTAGTACTCTTTTCCCTAGGGGTGGTGTGTGAACAATTTCAAACCCTAGCTCCTTAATCTTCTTCCACAGTTCACTTTTTGCATTCTTAGTCAACAAACACTCTTCTAGTCCTAGTATTGCACATCTTCTTGCATAACTTCTGACAATTGTACTTTCTTGTCATAGTGAAACTATTTTAGGATACCCATTTCCAATATCTAACTTCCTATAAAGTATCAAACCTTGATTGCATATATAAATGCCTCTTCCTTTGTAAACTAACCTCTCACTTAGGCCTTCAAGAATAACCACAGTTTGGCATAGTGAACTGGTAAGGATAACTCCTTGTTTAACCAATGAACTCTATATTTCTTAGAAATTCATTTAATGGACTTTCCATTATGCTATTTTCCCATTTCTAAACCAAAACTTGATGGTTTAAAGCTTCAAATCTTGTATTAACATCAAACCCTAACTGGGTAACCTGTACAGGCCTAAGAAGATCAAAAATTTCTGCCATGTAAAGTCACTGTCATGGTCTTCTCAAGAGTTTATAAACATACAAATGGAGGATCTCATTGGTTTCAACCTTAAAGGCATGCAAAAAAAACATCAATGCCACTATTCATCACAAATTAAATCTAAAAAAATAACTTCTTACCACATATACACAGTTGATTATATAATAATTCCCCCTACAACCAAAGTTCACAGTGAATACTATTATTCTCAAATATGTGAATGTATAAAACATCATAAAATAAAATTTTCACTCTCTATCGAATCCATTTTTAACTTTCTACAATTGATCCAATCCTTATCTTAATGCTCAAATCTTACACTTGTTAGTTCTTGAATCATATGCATTCAACCTCAGAGTTTAGCCTTCATACTTGAAAGGAGTTACCATAATCAATCACCTAACAAAAATTTCTAAGAAGATAATAATTGGAATTCCACGAGTCCCAAAAGAGAATCCATAGTCTTCAATTCATACCATCAAACTTTAATGAAAGCAAGATTCAATACAAAATTATCTTATTTTATATATGTACAATCATGTTTCATACAAAATCCAACTCTTTTTCATCTTTTTGAGCTCCTTTTATCAAGGAAGCACCTTCTCCTCACCTTCTTCCTCCTCTAGGAGGGTAACTAACTCCCATTTAGGGGCACTAGATTGGGGTGATTTTCTCTCCTAATTCCTTCTATAGGTATGACATTAATCATGTTCACCTCAAAACCAAGTTTATCAAATAATCTAATTTATAAGAGAATTCAAGAAAGACCCTTTGGTGGAAGCACAATTCTTCTACCACAAGGTGACGAACTAGGTGTGATGTGTCTTATATGAATTCAGGGATTTACAACCAAATCTATTTGTTCTTGATATAGAGCCAAGTACAACCTTACTGTATTCAATTAGACCTTTCTTTGAACATCTCTAACTCTGCATCTAAAACACTTAACCAAAATCTTTTCTCAAGTTTGCATACTCAAAATTTGATTTTTGACTCTTAACCCTTCCTTGTGATCAAATAGCCTTGTTTAACTATCTCAACCGCTGTAAATGCTCTAAGCAAATAATGCAAAAGATGGAAATACCCTCAGATCATTTTGAGGCTCAAGAACAGAAACAAACAGATAAGACTGAGAAAGATCCTCTAACAGATCAGAATGCTGGAGATAGACGCATGCAGATGAATCCCAGGCTAAAAGATCAGAAAAAAGGATTTAAGACAAAGGGGCCACCAGTTTATAGGAAACTGTGGAGGCCTAAAATTCACCAGTCAAAAAATATTAATGAAGCCCAAAAGGAAATAGATCTTGAATCGACAAAGGGTGAAGAAAGCAAAAGAGTTATGACAGTGGATCCAGCAATGAACACTATGACACCAAATTCGGTAAAGTTGAGCATGGAGGTTGATGAAGAAAATGAAAAAGTTTTCATTCATCTTATCACTTATAAGGAAGAAGAGATGGAAAAAACTTCTCCTTCTGCTCATCAAGAGCTGTTAAATAGGAATAGCTCTCTGGAGATACTCAAAATGAGGCAAGGAAAAGTCAAAGAGGTTCTAGAATCCATAGCAAGAGATCTAAACCAAGATAAAGAGTTTACTGATATGGAGGAGCTCGCTCCTAAAATGGTTAAACAAACTGATGTTGACACAGGTAAAGAGGAAGGGGAAATTACCCCTACTAGCAAGAAAATCCTATCAGACTGTGATAAAGATGGATTCATCACAGTGAGAAGTAAGAAACGAGGACTAAAAAGTCTGGAAGAAATTCCAGAATCACTCTATAGTGATAAAAAGAAGCAGATTGGAAGCTGGGAAGCTTCCACCTCAAGAATCACAAGGGCCACTGCTAGAAGAACTACAAATATTGGAGTCCCATATAGAAAAGGTAGACTATCCAAGAGAGAAGTAAGAGAAAAAGAGACTGAGAAAGAAATTGCAGATGGTACACAAAGAATTTTGAACCATCCGGCAACTACATCTCCAAAACTTTTTTAATGAAGGTCATTTCTTGGAATGTTAGAGGACTCAATGGGGGGCCTAAGAAAAGAATGCTTAAGGAAATTAAAAGATCAAATAGGCCCAGCATCCTTCTTATTCAGGAAACTAAAATGAAAAGTAAAGCTGTTGAAGATTGCAAAAGATATTTCTAGGAGAATGTTGCCTTTGCTGCTGTTGATTCTCAAGGAGCTTCTGGAGGCTTAGCCATCTTCTGGGACACCAAAATTGTTAATGGTAATGTGCTTTATTCCTCCCAGAATCATTTAGCTATAATCTTTAAAAGTCTTGAGAATAATTCTAGCTGGATTCTTTCCAATATTTATGCACCCAATACTGTTGCTGGTAAAAGAAATTTATGGAAGGAGTTAACCTTGTTTCGAAATAATGTTGAGGACATGAACTGGTTGATTATGGGAGACTTCAATACTCCTTTAAATCTGGGAGAAAAATTTGGGGGAAACTCTGAATTTTCTCTCAGTATGGAAGAATTTGCTGACTTCATTTCGACTCTTAATCTTATGGACATAGAGCTTCATGGTAATCAATTTACCTGGTCTAACAGAAGATTTGGGGAGAACTTGATCTAGGTTAAACTAGATAGAGCTCTCATTTCTGCTAATTGGATCTTAGATCAGAATTTTCATCTCTCTTCTCTCCCTAGAATGAGCTCTGATCATAATCCTATTGTCCTAAATTTCTTCAATTGGTCAAAACCTTTTCACTGCAATTTCAAATTTGAGAAAATGTGGCTCGAGCATGAAGATATTCTGGACAAAATTAAAGAGTGGTGGTATTGGGAAGGCACAGGGATGGCCCAATTCAGGCTTCTACAGAAGTTGAAAAATGTTAAGCAAAAGGTTAGAATCTAGAATAAAGAGGTTTTTGGAAATATTTTTGAAAAGAAGAAAGAACTTAAGCAGCAGTTGGAAGAGCTTGAACTTAATGTTTCCTTGAAAGGTATGACTCTAGAGGATCATCAACAGGAAAAAAAGCTTCTCTCAGATCTACATAATATAAACAACCATGAAGAATCCTTTTGGAGAATGAAGTCTAGAGCTCTTTGGCTAAAAGCAGGAGACAGGAATACAATTTTTTTTCATTTGACAACCCTCAAGCATAGAGCTTGTAACAGAATTACTGAGGTTTCTAAGGACAATGGGAACATTACTAAGGATTCTGAAGACATCAAAGAAGAAGCCCTCAAATTTTACAAGAATCTACTCACTGAGAATAATTCCTACAATGAACAAGTGGCCTCCTTTCTCTTAGACTCCATTCCTAATAATTCAATACCTGCTGAGAGGTTTAAGAGTCTTTCCAAAACTTCACCATTGAGGAATTGAAAAAGGTTGTTTTCACTTTAGAAGGGGATAAGGCTCCAGGGCACCACCCCCGATGGCTATTTTCAGCAAACTTCGATGGATTTTCGGAAATCTTCTACCAAAGATGTTGGGAAATATGTTCTGAAGATCTATTGAAAGTTGTTAATGAGTTTTATAGAACTGGAAATCTTATCAAAGAATTAAATAATACACATATTGTGCTTGCTCCTAAGAAGTTGGATGCAAAGGACTTCAAATATTTTAGGCCAATCAGTTTGGTTAATGTAATATATCGGATCTTCACAAAGATTCTTACCACTAGGATGCAACCTATTCTTATGGAGATTATTTCACAACAGCAGAGCGGATTCATTCAGGGAAGAATTATTCAGGATGGAATTATCATGGTTCATGAAACAATCCATTCTATGGATAAAAGTAAAAAGGCAGGGATGGCTATCAAGTTAGACATGCATAAGGCCTTTGATAGAGTCTCCTGGAGATTCATGGATGAGGTCTTATCCAAGTTTGGTTTTCAAAATAAATTCAGGAAAATTATTCACTCTTGTATTTCTACTTCCAGATTCTCAGTGGTTGTTAATGGGGAACCGGTTGGTTTTTTTTCCAGCAATAGAGGAATCCGGCAAGGGGACCCAATTTCCCCTCTATTGTTCATTATAATGGCTGACAGTTTAAGCAGATCTATCTCAAAAGCTATTAGCATTGGCATGATAAAGGGCTTTCTTCCAACTTCTGGCAATCAGGTCTCCTCCCACCAACAGTTTGCTGATGACACTCTGCTTCTTCTGATGGCCTCAATAATTGAGGCAAAGGCTATCAAAACTATCCTTAGATTTTATGAGGAAGCCTCGGGGAAAAAAGTTAATTTTGACAAAATCTCTATATATTTCTTCAATACTCCTATGGAAAGGCAAAGAAAGATTGCTAATATTCTAGGATGCACTATTAATTCACTTCCCGCTACTTATTTAGGTCTACCTTTGAGTACTGGCAAGATTTCTAATGAGGTCTGGAATGATCTTATTAAGAGATTTCAAAAAAAACTGGCTGGTTAGAAAGGAGCTCTACTTTCAAGCGCAGGCAAGTGCTTATTGATAAAAAGCATGCTTCAAAACCTGCCTATTTACATCATGTCAATGTTCAGCATACCAGCAGCAGTGACGAACAGTATTGAAAAAATTCAAAAGCACTTTTTATGGCATGGTACTGAGGACAGGTTCAGGTATCATTTAGTGGCTTGGGAGCAGGTATGTAAACCAAAGAGGCTTGGGGGGTTAGGTATCAAAGATATCAAACATATGAGTGTTGCTCTTATTGCAAAGTTAGGTTGGAGACTTATAAAATAACACAAGCCTTGGACAGAGTTGGTTAAGATCAAATACCTTTCCAACCAAAGCAAGATCTCCTTTATTTTTGATCAGTTTCTTCCGAATGGTTCTATTTTCTGGAACAATCTTCTTCACAGCAGACATATTCTCTCTCAGGGATGTAGCTGGAAGCTTGGGGATGGTCAAGACATTAACTTCTGGACTGATAAATGGACTGATTTTAATTGGATTTCTTCTTATGGCCACATTAAAGACAGCTTAATTACAAAGTATGGACACAAAATACAGGGATATATTGAGGTGGATGAAAACAAAAGAAAATGGAAACAACTAAAAGTGGAGAAGGATAATGTACAGTCTGATGTTTCATCTTTGCAGAATCAACTTTCTCTAATCCATATTAGTAATCAAAATCTTAAGGATGAACTCATTTGGAAAGATTCTTTTGATGGGGAATACTCAGTTAAATCAGGATACAATTCTTTCTTTGCCTCTATTGAAAGTGAAATTAAGTGGCATAAGCTGTGGATGCCAGAGCTAACCCCTAGAGTGAACTTTTTCTGGTGGCTCATCATTAAAGGAAAGATTCTAACTAATGACAACCTCATTAGGAAGGGATTCATCATGCCGAATAGATGTTACATGTGTCAGAAAGAAGCAGAAGACATCAAACATTTATTTCTTCATTGTGAGTACACTTCCAAAATTTGGCATCTTGTTTTTGAAAAATTTAATCAGAAATGGATCTTTCCCCTTACTTGTCTTCAGGCCTGGGAACAATGGGACTCTCCTTATAAGCATTGTGTGGTGAGGAGATTATGGCAACTAGTTTTACCTCACACCATGTGGTGAGTTTGGAAGGCTCGTAATGATGGCATTTTCAGAAATACTAGAAAGGTATGTAACAAAGTCTACAAAGAAATTATCATTGCTGTACAGGACAATATTGCAAGATTTAAACCTCCTAAAAATAGACTTTTCCCTGAGAAAGAAGAATACATTCTGGCTGATTGGAATATTGACACTGTCTTCAAAAAGAATAACAATGGTATGGATAGAACCACTGTCTGATGGATTAAGCCTCCCAATGCTTGGCATAAGTTGAATTTTTATGGGGCCTCAAAAGGAAATCTGGGAGATTCTGGAGGTGGAGGAGTCATCAGAGATCAAAGAGGCTGTTTTGTTACTGCTTTTTCTGGGAAAATGGGTAGGCAAACTAATCATTACTCTGAAGCTCTTGCTGCTCTATGGGGAATAAGGCTAGCCAGGGATTGTAATATTCTGAATATTATAATTGAGGGTGATTCTCTGAACATTATCAATCTCTTAAACAAAAAGCAACCCCCCAGCTGGTCAATTAGAGATTTTATTGTTGAAGCTACTGATATATGCAAGAGTTTTGAAAATGTTAAAATCACTCACACCTATCGGGAAGGCAATAGGGTCGCAGATGGTTTGGAAAACTTTGGAGTTAACAATACTTTTCAAACTTGGATAAGGGGGGAAATTCTACCCATTCAAGTTAATAAAGACATCATCAATGATTTACATGGCTTGGAAAATCATCACTAATGGTTGTAATGTTGATGCTAAAGAGCGGATTCTTAAGTACAGAATGATGACATCATATAAGATTTGTGTGATTTATGTGATTTGTGTGAACTGGACAACCATCATTACTTGTCATAGGGAGAATGCTAAGGAGTGGGTCACTAATTACAAAGTATGGTCTAATAATTACATCTTTTATCATGGATGGGAGAGATTAAAAAACAAAGCTAAGTCTGATACGCATAGTGCTAAAAATTTTACCGTTACGGGTAGAGTCACTGGAAAAATGGGGGGTCCACCTTACAAGACAGAGCCCACCCATAATCCAGTGTGGAAAGAGGATGTTGTGCTCTGGAACTATCTTTAAATTGGGGGTCTTGCGAATTTGATTGAAATAATTCAAGGTTTTGATCAGGATATTTCTATTAAATTTGGTCAGGGGTGGAAGAATCGGGTTGTTAAATACAACAACATTGAGGTTGAGATCACGGAGGAGCTCATCACCCAGATCACGGGACTCAGTCTTGATGGCACCAAATTATTTAATAAGAGGGTGGACAGAGAGGTGGAGGCAAAGAAATTCCTGGACGAAGGGGAAAATCTTGAGTTTGTGACAGCCGGCATCAAGTTGACTTCGATTCCTGAGCCTTTTGCTGAGCTCGCCAGGATGGTTGTTAGGTATGTAACTCTTGAGGGGATATTTGTTACTATTCCTCAAAAACATTTGATATTTCTTAACCACTTCCTTAGAAACATAACCATCATCTTCCCTCATTACTTGTTAAACTCGCTGGAGAAATCTGTTCAGGAAGTGCAGAGTCATTCTAGGGCAGTT
The DNA here is from genome assembly GCA_019776745.2 of Taxus chinensis. Lineage (NCBI taxonomy): Eukaryota > Viridiplantae > Streptophyta > Pinopsida > Cupressales > Taxaceae > Taxus > Taxus chinensis. The sequence goes on from CM034148.1 coordinate 281,077,309, forward strand.
CCTCTGCATCAAGGGCTAATTCTTCTTATCCATCGTCACTGCTCAAACTGTCCCCACATGAATCCTACTCCACCCTCTCCCTCCATTCCTCCCCCTACTCACACCGCCTCCATTCCCCCCTGCTCGAAAGGAAGATTGAAACTGCTTCATCTAGCAAGAAAAGGAAGGGCATGAAAACTAAGATCCCTACTTCTCAGAGGGTTCTTAGAAGCCACAAAGACCTCGAGCTTGCCGAGAACCTCCTGCACATCAGCCAACCAGTGGAGGAGCCTAAGGAGGAGGATTTGATGGTCAGAGTGGGCAGGATGGAAAAGGAAATTCAAGAGCTTAAAAGGGTTATCAAAAATATGGAAAAAGCTAAGGGAAAAGGAAAACTTCAAAATGATGATGAGGAGGGTGTTATTGCTGAAGTGTTCAAGAAGCTACAATCTTTGGATGGCAGAATGGGAAATGCAAAAATCCGTAATGACTGCATCCTATCTACACTTAAAAGTATTTACAATTTCATTGAACAACATGTTCATAGTGTATGCAGCCTCAGCGGGATTACTGAAGACATTTGGGGCCCCAAAGAGAAAAGAGATATGGCAATTGCTCAGGTGGATCTAAAAGACCCTTCTCAGGCCACAGCCATTGCATTCTTTGTCTCACTGCAAATAATCAAAACCAAGATTGACAGGGCTATCAAGTAAAGTGGAGTTGTGCTGTTGTTTACTGGCTGCGAAGTTGCTGATGACTGGCGGATCTGGTGCTATTTTTTGGCGGAGATATTCTATGATAGATATCTCTTGTTTGTTTTTTGATCTCTTCTGTTGTTTTTTGGATCATTGTATGTCTGGATCCTTTCTATTAATATGTTGTTTTATCTAGCTGATGAGCCCTCTGAGGTTGGTTATTTTTCCCTTCTCTGGGTTGTTTCTCCCGCTTCTGGTATCTGGATTTTGAGCCCTTTTGTATACAGGGTATAGTCCCTTCAAAAATATAGTCCCTTCAAAACTATTTTCCCTTAATAAAAAAAAACTATATCAACCGCATATACATGCCATGATATCATTCATAATTGATCACTAAACATAAGTAACTCAAGAATCCATACCTTTCTTGGTCTGTCCTTCAATAGCCTTGAAGATTAAGACTCTAATAAGCCTAAATTTTGCATCCTCTTATGCAAAGCTAGTCAACATTGTCCACATTCCATACATTATACTTCTTGAACTCAATATATTCTTATTTTACTCAATGTTCCTATCGAAAAACAAGAAACTCAATAACTCCGTTTAGCTCCAACTGCCCTTAGGATTCAACTAGATCCATTTTCCTTCAAGATGACAATCTTCACATCCAATGCAACTTTGAGTTCATGACCACATTATTCTCATTGCCTCATTTCACCTTGTCCCTAGGTCTTCAACCAAGTTAAGTCAACCATCACATTGAACATAATAAAATAAAAACTTCACTTCCAATCTTCTTCACTAAATCTTCCCTCTTAGGAGTACAAGAACAATAATTTTTCTCACTTCATAGTTGGAGAAACCTTGGGATCTTCCATGAAAACTAAGATAAACTCTCAGGACCCATTTCTTTCTATATGGTACATGTGAAGTCTGATTTTATAACTTGTTAGATAAATGACTCTCTCACCTTCACTTGACTTAACTAAGCACCCATTAGCCCCTTCTCCTTGTGTACAAAAATTTAGTATGAGGTTATTTGTAAAGCATTATTCGATTTCACTATTATAGTATCTAATTAGGTTTATTTAAACTATGACCATACTATGAATCCATTCTGTCATGCATTGATGAATTTACGAGTCAAGCTATGTTTTGAATCCACTAAAATCTCTGAGAGGTAAATGTAAGGATCATTTATAAACACCAAAATCGGTATCACTACTCTCAATTGCCCACGTGCACATTTTCCACCATGGTCTTAGCTAGACCCATTTAATTTAATTTCATGACCATCTGTTATGCCTTCGCCTTTAAATATTAATTAATTGCTATTGACTAATATAAACTAGATAATTACCCCTAATTAGCTTTCATCTCCTCTAATTAAATTTCTTTGGGATGTTTTTACCCCTAACCACCTAAATCTACATCCCTACGCTTTTCCCATATTTTATCCTACCCATATTTATCTCCTATCTACCCATTACACTTCCCTAAACAACCCTTACATGCAAACATGCTTTAAAGCATTTATCCCAATCCCTAAAGCCCCATATCTCAAGTAAATCAATGATTTTACCATCTAAGGAATGGTTTCTCGTAGTCAGTGGTGACCTAGCCGAGTCACTATCAACCCTATTAAATTACATTCACTCCCCTCTTCCCAAGGAAAGCATGTAAATATATGAGATTTCTTGTGACTTGAAATTTTTTTCTCATGCCTGAGCACCTTTGCAATAGTTATAGACATGTTGTAGATCCTTTCAAATTGTCTTGCATCACTCATTCCATCCTTTGTGAGATTATCATCATTTTGTGTTTTTTATTCAATTATTATCATATTATTGCTACCTTGTTTGCATATAACATTTTGTAGGACCAGATCATCTCCACATACCTTATTTTGGTTGTCTTATGTTTCCCTCATACTTGCAAGTTTTCTATCCATCTTATCCATCCTTGACCTTATCTTGTACTTCCCTGATCTCCGTCGTTCCAGCCAAGTCACCATCAACCCAACCCTATGTCATCATCATTTTGTTTTTCTTAACCCTCTTTAGTGTCTGTTTCTGCCCTATTAGTGTTTCTAGTCCTCATCTCTATTATTTGGATTCTCTGTCACTCCAAATTTTCTCTTCCTATCACTGGTCACTACTAACTCAGCAAGACGTCATCGACCTGAGCCCTATTTCCATATGATCCCTCCAAATCTCTTTCTTCTTGTATCTTTTCTATTTCCCTGCCTCAGATTTCATTCTGTAGGTTTCTGTCAGCATTTACAGGTCTATGTCATCATCAAACTCGCATTTAGATCCTTCCAGATCTGAATTTCATCCACTATTTTGTTCCATCTACTCAAGTCACCCTTGACCTGTCCTTTGCAGCCTTGGTCACCGTCGACCCTACCAGGTAACTTCATTTTATGTTAATTTAGATCATATTTTTATGTGCCTTACATTTTTGCATTTCCAGTTTCTGTGTACCTCAGATTCTGCATATTATCCAAATTATTATTATTACTTTTTGTCATCTTTTATTTAACACAGGGGTTGACATTCGCTAAGGAAGTTAATGCTTCTTGGATCCAATTTCATTAGGAATCCCCCACATCTACCATCTAATCCATTTTCCTCTTTGTGTATTTTTTGTGCAAGTCATCCGATTGTAGCAGCGAGGATCCATCATTCACTTTGTGTCTATCTTCTTGCATATATCACACATTTTAGGTACCTTAAACCCTCCATGTTATGAGCTAGTTAGTTTTATTTAGTACTAGATCATTAACTTTGAAAGGAATGAAGAATTAAATCAACATTCTAGCATTCCTGGTGTGACCACACCCTTTTAGGTGATTCCTTTCCTTTCTTGTTATTTTCTGTCTTCTACTAACACTGCACGTAAAAGATTTTATTTTTTCTTGTTCATGTTGTGCATGATTGATTGGATCTCTCTTCACTTGCGTCTTCTTGAATGTTAGATAAAAAGGAAAAGCTTTGTAGAGGTATTTTCATTTTTGTCTCATTTTATTCTTTTTGCATTGCACTTTCCCTTTCCTGTGTGTTTCTCTTCATAGAAATCTCACATTTGGATTTGGTTGAAAAATAACCCTTTACATATTTCATTAAGAATATAGGTTAAGGGTTAGTCTGTTGCATCCCACATTCTATCACACACAACAAAAATTCACACATTAATCTACACATATAGACATATTCATACCAAGTGGACTGATTGGGATTCCATCACCCAATAGGAACCCACTGTAGTGTTCTAGCCATGTTACAAATCCTATAAAGACTCAAGCCTCACGTACCTTCAGGTATATTGAGGAATCCCTAGCCAAAGCTATTCTAAACTATCCTTAGAAGGATTTTTCCTAGGTACCTTCATTATCCATTTTCCCTTTCCTTGCTCACATCTTCTAATTAATAGTGTTAATAAAAACGTCGATGCTTGATTTGTTTGTTAATAAATTTCATAAGAAAATATTTTCCCATTTCATGCCTATTAATGCCTCTTCTCAAGATGAAACAATGCAAAACTATAATATATCTAATGATACTCCTTCCTCCAACGATCTTCAGATTCCGCATTGGATCTCTCAACATTGTAAAGACCATGTCATTCAGATTGATCCCCCATTTAAAACCAACTCTCCTATCTCTCATCAATCTACTTCTCCTTGACTAGTCACACCACCATCTCCCACTCCTTTAGAAACTTTTGGGACTCTTTCTAGCCCCATGTATGACTTCATATTTCGTAGATCTCCTATAATCTCTCAATCCTATCAATCCACTCAATTAGTGGATCCTATTCCACCCCCACCACCTCATATCAACACTATCCCTATTTCATATGATATTATCACTAAAAATCCTATCCAACCATCTCAATATCCCAATACTCAACAATCAAATATCCCTATTTAACCTAAAAAATTACATCACATTCCTATCTCTCAACAACAATCATTATCGCAACCTATCCCATCCCGCCACATTCCTATTCAATCTACACCCTTTAATTATATTCCCCTTTATCAAACATTACATCCTTATCCATCCATTTCTCATGTTGTACAACTGCAACCATCCACCTCTTATGTGACACCTTCACATGAGAATTTTAAACCATCTTCTAATTATACCCCCTTGGAGGAATCTTACAGTTCCTTCTTCGATAATTTGATGACAACTCACCTCCTCATACATCCTCCCATCCGACCTATTGAAAATTTATACTCCAAACCTGTTTGGTATCATGAGGGTCATTATTGTAAATATCATCGTGTCATAGGTCATGACATTGAAAATTTTCATTCTTATAAAGATCACGTTCAAAAATTTATAAATCTGGGGGATCTCTAGCTAGACAATCCTACTTCATCTTGCAACCAACCCCTTGACATCTTTAGACAACCCTTTCCTAATCCACCGTCAACAAATAAATTTCTACCTTCCACATCTTACACATACAATCTTTATGCAATTAATAATATACATCAAACACCTCCATCCTTACCTATCTCATCTACCCCATCAACTACTCCTAACTTAGACCACAAATCACTCTCATTCTTACCATTTCCATTATAATTAGTGATTTTTGCTAATTAACTAACATTTCTTACCATTTTGGTTAATTAACAATGCTTTGTTGATTACCTATCCTCTTTTGCATTCAGGATGCCACTTTACGACAAATCATAAGTCAAAATCCTCTTCCAAATAGATAATTAGTGATTATTAGCTAATTAAGCCTATTTTACCCTTGTTTTGGTCAATATACCCTATTATTGGCTCAAACCCCTCTTCCAACCACTCAAAATCACCCCACTTCCTTCCACAACATCTCAACAAGCTTCAAAAGCTTATCCTAGCCTCCTAATTGACCCTAAGTGGTTGATTAAGGCTCCTCACATCTTAATCACTTGTTAATTCACTAATTATGATTAGCAATCCTTAATCATGATTAGAAATTCTTAATCTACTTTGTGCTTTTAGTCCCACATGCACCAAGATGCAAGTTTTCCTCAAAGGAAAAACTATAAAAAGACTAAGTACATACCTTTAAACTTTACACCATGCTTTGATTTGCATATCATATAAGAAATATGATTAATAGCCAAGCTCAATCCTTGCCTCAAGTCTTCAATGGGGTTAGTAGATGGGTATCCAATATGATCTTGTAGTCATTGTTAGAGAGACCATCTCACCTTCCTTGGAGTAGCAACAAACCCCCAATTTGATTGCTCCTAGATCTATTTAGGTCTATGTTAGTTAGCAATTGAATATTCTAGTAGGCATGCTTTAGCTAAGATAGATTGATATATCATGTTAGTTATTTCAAGCATTCCATTAAGCTTTAATCATTGATGTAACTATTGTTAGATTCAATAAGCATTTTCTAATTAGACTATGTGGTGTTAGTCTTGTTAGTTTAGCTTTTCTTGGAACTTTTAGTAGTCTTCATTTGGCACGCCTGGTGGGACATACCCCATTGCATTCATTCTTAATATTTTTAACTTAGTTTCAAAGTTTTTAGATTTCAATCTTTCTAGATTAGCTTCAAGTTTTCTAGATTAATTTCAACTTTCCTAGATTAGTTTCAAGTTTTCTAGAATAGTTTCAAGTTTTCTAGATTAGTTTCAAGATTTTTAGAATAAATTTCAAAGTTTTGTAGATAAATTTTCAATTTTGATAGTTGTTTAAAACTAGATTAGTAGTATATGTTGCATTTTCATGTTCTTTGCAGGACATAAGGAGGTGAAGTGTTGTCAAAATTCCTCAAAAGGCCAAAGATTTGATCTTTTTCAATATTTTTCTTGTCAAAAAGTCATATTTTGACCACCTACAGGAAGGTGTGCACCTACACTCAAAGGGGTGCGCCCACACTCCAAAGGTCACCTGTGCTCTACTAGATGCACCTACGCTTCTTAGATGCATGCCTGCGCCTTACTGTATGCACCTGTGCATCACTAGATTTTTGACCTCTATGTGTGACTTGCGTTGGTGCTTCAAAGTGTGTGCACATGCCTCTCTGGCCATGCCTATGCAATTGGACTGTGTAAATTTGACAGAGGTGTGCTTGTGCATAACTGTATGTGTTGCTGCTTCAAGGGATGCACCTCATGCTCTATAGGACACACTACTGCACTAGGAAGCGCATTGGCACTCAGGTAAAATTTCTCAAAGTTCAAAATTTCAACTTCTGGGTTTTTAGTGTTTCTGTCATTTTCCTAGGGATTTTTAGTTGTTGTTGCTATCAATTTTCTGATTTAGAGAAGGATTTCTAACAAAATTATCTTAGTTTGATAAGTTATTTTTTTTGATGAGTGATGATTTTTTTTCATGCTTTGTATGAGTTTGGAATAGGGTTGTGTATGCTCTTCTCTTGCACTTTGTGTGATCTTGAGAATCAAAAGCACCTCTAAACCTTCTTTTTGCTAATTTAGAGTAAGTAAGAAAAATCATCATTCATTGTTATGTTTAAGGGAATAAACTTTCATTTTGGCATGTAGATGATCTTTTAGTTTAAGAGATTTTCATTTGATAAATAACTAAGGCTAAGGTTTGTGTATGCTCTTCTCTTGCACCTAGTGTGATCTTGAGAACCAAAAAACAACCTTAGTTTTTCACTAAAAAGATCTTGGATTAATTGGGAATAAACCTTGATTTAAATTTTTTTATGGTGGTTATTTTATTTACAAGATTTTCATTGCTATTTAGTTGGGTTACTTGTTGTGTATGCTCTTCTCTTACATCCTTGGATGATCTTGAGAACCAAAAACAACACTTAATCCTCTATCTATGATATTGTAGATCTTTTTGAACTACTAACCATTTGTGTGAAGGATATAATGCTAGCCAAAGAAAGAAAAACTCTCTTCAAACCAAATTCTAACATACATGTGTGATGTAGGTTGCCAAACGGTGGTCTAAACCAAATTGCTTAATCCAAAAGATAAGAAAATACACCACTTTGCAAAACATTGTATGTGCAGGTTTGGTTAAGAGCTAAAGCTCATCCACTTAACTAGGAGAAACTTCCTTTGGCATAAGCCTTAAGATAACAAGAGGAATGCTCCTAGGAACCCCAAAGTAGTTCACGCAAGAGGGAACCTTGTGAATGAAATGGGAAAGTGCTCCACACTACCCAATTGATTAGTATGCCTTGAAAGATTAGAGTCAAAGTTACCTCCATTGCGACCCCAGTGAAAATACAACTGAACGCAAATTTTTTCTCATTGTATTGAAGGGGGTAAAGTAAATCTGAGATACTCCAAGACTAGTCAGTGTGAATTTCTTGGTAAATCGAGCTCGTAGAGGTAGTTTGTGACAACCTAGGTGAGAGAACTAATAGGAAGCTTTCCGGCTTGGAGCCAATTTTGTCTTAGTTATTATACTTGAGAGCTCTCACAAAGTGACAAATTTTTTGGATTCAAACTCTTATTTTTTGAACAAGGGAAAGAATCTCTTAAAGTTGAAACCACGTGACATTTCATCACGAAATCTATTTAGTGTTACTTTGTCCTAGTTTTTCACTTGTCCTAAGACAAGGTGAAACTCTGCCAAAGTTACACCAAGTATTTTTCATCACCACTTGGTCTACTCCTTTGTTTTCTTGTTGCTCATTTTGAGACAAAAGAAGAACAAATATACGGATACCTACTAGAAATAATCGTGTCCACCACTTTTGTAGTCTACTTGCATGACTAGGTTGCAATGCCAGAATGCAAGTGTTGAAAGTGTGAATGGTATGTCATCAAGTTCTAGTAGCCCCTTTGTCTCAAACCCATATTGAGACTTATTATCATTGTAGTTAGGTTGTCTTATCACTGAATTCTTTTGAGTTGTTACGCTTCCCACATTATAGCCATACAATTGTGATATTTACGTCTTGTTTCCATTGTGAAACTTGGCCTAAATCTCTAGATTGTATTGTTATGTTGCTCACACATATAGTAATTCCTTGATATACTTAGGCATAGTTTTTACATCCTAGCCTTGTCTTGAGTTTTTTGAGTGTTGAGGTTACTTTGTTAGCATCGCTATAATGCCATTTTGATACTAAAATCTTTCTTTCTTGTAAATCTTGATTAACGTGTCCAAATAGCATTGTTACGCTGCTCACATTTGTATCTTCCATTTTACAAGACTTAGACTTTGTTAGTGTCTAGAAACTGGTTTTTAGTATACCTTGTTAGAGGATCGCGTCAACACTTTCTTAGCATTTAGGTCTTGTTTGTTTCAAACTTGGCCTAACTGGTGATATTGTGTTGTCACTATTTGTTTCAAACCTATCTCAAAAAATCATAGGGAGTAAACTTTTGTTGTGACTAGATTTGAGTTTATATGTTATTGTATTATCATAGAAAAATCTCGTATCATATATAACCTTGCTAGGGTAGATCATTATTTATTCTTTAGCATCCTTAGGTTCATAAAGACCTATTGGATTCATGGCTATTTTATAGTCACCTTTTTTGTGACGACTTAGCGTCGTTACACTGTGAAAATTTTCCTAGGGTCCATTTTTAGTAAACCTTAGTGGAAACCTTTCGTGTTGTACCCCCTATTTCAAGTATGCCTACTACGAGAATGGGGTCACGAAAGTTAGAATCTGATATCTTTGAAGGTGACAACCCTTCTTTAGAGGATAATGTCATGATTGACCATAGTGGTTGAGAGGAGGATTATCCTTGTGTAGATATGGAGCTTCATCCCACCCATATTGATGATTACTTGTTTCATAAAAAAATGAGGTTCTTATGCATGTGGTGGAACTAGGAGCTAAGTTACCTTCCATACAGTTGACCCTTCTCTTATCATCAACATGGTTCAGGGAGAGAAGAATGGAAGTAGACCGTCCTCATCAATATTAATGATATTTTAAACCCATGCATGCCTCTACTTCTAGATGACATAATAATGAGGAGGTAACTTTTGAAAATGATAGAGACTATCATATACCTATAGTTAGAGTTCACTGTGAAGATCATAAAGACCATGCTCATCATGAACAACCTCCTCCTGAAAATTGTAATGAAGTACCCACTCGGGAGGTAACCTTAGAAGAACAAGTGCAAGATCTCACTCACCAATTGGAAGTTTAGCCTCACACGTAAATAAGGAACAACTGAAACTGTTAAAACAAGCCATACCAAAGGAAAAACCTAAAGCTTCGTTTCACGAGCTCCAAAAAAATAATCCTTGATGGGAGACACAAAAAGACCCTTATGAATATTTTCTTGCAGAGAATAGGGGTGGGAATACACCTAGATTTAACCCTTTGTATAGACCTATGCCACCCACACAAGATCCACTCTTCAATCAAGAGTGGTCCACTATGAAGAATGCCCTTCTAGCATTACAAGAATGCAAAACTGGTAATAACAACAAGAAATACTAGTTTGATGAATTGTGCCCTTATCCATTTGATAGAGCCATGTTACAAGTACCTTTCCCATGAAATTTTGATTGTCCAAAGTTTGATAAATACAAGGGAAAAGGTGATCCCCAAGATCATATCAAATATTTTTATATGGCATGTCAAGAGGTCACGCATAGCATGACAACTATCTTATTCACCTCTTCCCACGGAGTTTAGGAGGACAGACACTAGAGTGGTTTTTACACATCCCCAAGGGATCCATATCTACATGGCTAGAACTAGCAAAACATTTTATACGTCACTTCTCTGTTAATATAAAGAGTGATGTCACCATGTTAGATCTATGTAATGCAAAACAACAAAATAATGAGAACTTTGTTGTTTCCCTATAACAATGGAGAGGGTTAGCTAGCCACTTCCCTTGCTCCATACCCAAAAAATAGTTGATAAGTATATTTGTTACCAACCTCCACCCTGAAATCACATTCCACATGCAAATGCATTGTGGCAACACATTCGAAGAGGTAATCGAAAAAGGGAGTCAAATCGAAAAATCGTTGTTAGCCAGAGGGACCCTAAAGCCCTTTTCACATGATCATAATGATTCCAAAACTAATGACAAGACAAATTTTTTCCCTAATAGGAAAAAAAATGTTGTTGGTGATGGAATAGTAGACTCTAAGTGAGTACAAGCCATTCAAAACCATGCTCCTTTGAATCTTGCAAAGGGAGCTCCACCTATGGAGTATAAATGGCATACTTTCACTCCTCTATCTGACTCAATATCGTCAATACTAAAACAGTTAGAGGTTATTAATATGGTTCGATACCTTGAATCAAAACCCTATGGGTATGATACACCTAAGCCATCATGGTTTATGGAAAATGATTTTTGTGGATTTCATCACGTTAAAGGTCATAAAACTGAAAAGTGCTTGAAATTAAAGCATTACATTCAGGGCTTAATCGATAGTGTCAATGTAGAAATAGATTTTTCCACCCCTATGAAATCTCCAAACACAAATATGGGGATTTTTTATTTTCAAAGAACCTTTCCCCAAGCAAGAAGGAAAGAAAAATTAGGATCATGGATAGTCATCTCAAAATAAGAGTACTAATTATGTATCAAAGATAGACCATTTTGATGCCTTAATATGTTGTGTTGACTTGCACCTGTTGAACATATCAACATGATCAAAATTAGTGAAAGAGAGTATGCATTGTGGAAATGTAACGATATCACCTTATTATCTCAAAACCCACTCCCCCTCCTCCTCAAGAGATTCACTATGATGTGTTAGATCAATTAGAGAATACCATGGCTAATATTTCAATCTTAGACTTTCTACAAATTATGCATCTTCTAACACACTTACAGGCCATGGTAGTGCAAATTGCTCCTTTAGAACACATAACCTTTGGTCTGATGGAAGTCTAAGCACAAAATCCCTCCCATAACCTTCCCTTACACATTGAAGTAATAATCAAGTGTAAGAAGGTTAAGAGAGTTCTTATGGATGGTAGATTAGGTATAAATATTTTTACTCTTAAAATAGTTCAACAACTAGGGTGCACAGAAGCTGATTTGGAGACAAAGGTCATCACCATAAAGGCATATGATAATGAAGAATGAACTTCACAAAGGTATGATTAGAGTTCTGCGGTAGACTTAAGTAAAAAATGAAGCAAGGGAAAAATTCCTACAGAAAAGTCTTGTGGAAAGAAAAATTCCAAGTCCTATAGTGAAAACCTCTTTGAGGAGCTTGTGGAAAAATAAGCAGAAAAACCCATGGACAAGATAGTGTACCCACCTAAAGATGAGGATCTCAATCTCCCTCCCAATCCTACATACATGAAAGACAAATCCAAGTTACTAGTGGAGAAGATAATAGATGTTAACATCAAAATGGACGAGATGCCTAGAATGGTTAAGTTGGGAGCTTCACACTCAGCTCAAAAACATAAAACTTTTAAAGGACTTTTGAGAGAATTTGTAGATATCTTCCCATGGTCTTACATAGACAAATGCATCCTAGAATATACTGTAGAAAACCCAGGCGCACTGACACATCACTCATCCTGAGTTGAGCACTCACCTGAAGTGTGTAAAGGTACCAAGCCCCTCTTTAGAGTTACTTGTACAAGATGTTAGTGTGATCATGATAATACATATCCAGATCCATAACTAATCATAAATATTTCATAGTCCATAAAACATATCTAGATCTTAGGAAATCATGAACTAAATAATAACTATAATAATGCTAACCATACAAGCACAAGATTTATTTATGTCTAACACTGTTATCCAGGTAATATACTCCATTGCATTCAACACTGTAAAACATAGAAGCTTCTTACACTATAAAGTATCTCCATGAGTCATGCACGCATCAGAACCAACAACATAACTCTATAATAATTCACACACACTAAACTACATAGTTCAATACATATTTATAGAGGTGTGGAATTTCCCTTAACTGCCCATGCACTTCTCAAAATAGGTCACATGCTGATAATAGTCATGCACCTTTACAATGACATGCACAATATGCAAGTGTTCTAATAATAGATGTCCTATAGTTAACTGTAAGAATAAATCCTACTATTATCTTGATATATGCATGTCGCTTATTAGTCGCTTGTTCCCAAAATACCATTGTGTGTAGCACAAGTCTTTATCTCTATTTGTGCTCCACATGTTATCTCTAAAAATAGCCCTTATCCATAAAAATGGCTAAGTCCTGAGCTAAAGTGTTATGGTGTTTGTTTCCTTTCCTATCTTCCTGCGCCTTCAAATGTTCCTTGTTCCCATGTGCATATCCTTTGTGTGTCTTCTCTTTAGAGCAACATTATGTCTACTCAAAATTACCCCACACTAAAGTACATTGTCGTCTCGACAATGAGAATTCTTTCTGATGTTCCCTAATAATAAATAATAGGGAATGAAAGAATTAATGAAAAATTATACAAAAGATAGAATTTTCACTCTGCAGCACCTTCTTCTTCAACTGGGAGGGTTAGCTCTGGATATTCATTTTTCTTTTCAGCCTCCAATGTCTACCATTCATTTAGCACAGTCCTTGTATTCTCTACAATATATGTGGTTATGGTATCTAATTCGTCCTGAGTAATCTTCTCTATAATATCTGTGGTTATGGTATCTAATTCGTCCTGAGTAATCTTCTCTTTCTCATTCTGTAGTACCTGGACAACATTGGCCATACCTGACATCATTCCTTCTAGGAGGTCCATCTTTTACACTATGAGCTTCCCAATCTCATCGATTCTCTCTTTGTGTGGATCCTAGGCTACTACGAGGGCCTCACATTTTTGTTTCACTAGTGCCAATATTTATGTGCACCCTAGTGTCTCATGTTTCATCACCACTAGAACTTAATTATCTTCAACTATAGTTTGGGTCCTTATTACTACTTCTAGTGCCACACATAAATTTAGAGCTTGGTCGGCTTTCTTTAGCTCATCCTTCAAAGTTTGGAGTAATGCCTCGTAAGTTGAAATTTTCTTGTCCATATAGGAACTTGCTCTCTCTACCTCTTGTTCAGAATCCTTTGGTATGGGAATCCGAATTAGTTTGTCATCTAACCCCAAATCGACCAAAGTGCACACATAATGCATAGTAGAAGGAAATTTTTTGGGTACCTGAGATTCTAGATGAGGCCTTGTTTTAAGTATGTGATCACCAATTTCCTCCGCCATGCTAATGAAGGCCTCATTCTTTTCCTATTCTCATTCCTTCTCTTCCTTTAAACTTGCTATCTCTACAATTTTAGCCTTGTTATCTTCAAGAAATTCTTGAATGGTTGCGGCCTTATCAATGTTTTTCTGTGCCACCTCAGTAGATAGTTTGACCATTTCATTACTGACCTGTTCATTAGACATTAGAGTAGGTTTTATTGTCATGTGCCTGATCTAGGGTGCCTTCTTCACTCTTCGCGAGACGTAAGACTCCTTGCACATGTGAAAATCTAGTTCATCCATATGAATCTACATGGACTAGGATAATTTCTTCCTTGTGCATGTAGTGGCCATATTTGGATCCATTAGCTCCCATCCATATAACTCCTTAAGGCCCACAATGATCTGGAACTGGGAGCAGACAAATTTTCTCATGTCCTCAGTATAGCCCATACTAGGGACAACATACTCTTCACTTTCTTTCTCTCTTTTTGCTCTTGGCCCCTTAGGAATCTAGGTTCCAAGGTCTAGAGTTGGTACTTATCCTACCTGAGTTGTGATGGGCACGCCGGGTTTTTATTGCATAGTTTCTTCTGTTTCATTCACCCCTTCCTCTTTATATCTCATTCTTCATCTCAAGGTTCCTCCACATCTTTAGGCTGGTTCGGGGTTCCTGGTGCTCTCTCTTAAGTCTCCTCCTCCTCCTCATTAAGATTTAGCTTTCTCCTTTTCTTTTTCTTGAGTGCTTATTTTTTAGGGGAAAGTCAAGGCAACCTTCGTAAAGGTTGAGATGTTCATGTGCCCTACGTTGTAGTTCTTCTAAACACCTTATTAAAATGGTGTTCCTCATAAATTATATCCACATCCAAGTCTTCCTCTCCTCCTTGTGTCTGTGGGGGAGTATCTGCGGACTCGCTCTCAAATTTTTTTGTGGCCTGCCTTTGGACTCTATGGTCCAAGCCTCCACTATCCTCATCGAGCTCTTCTTCCTCATCTCCCTCTATGGTCGAGGTAGACTTTAGAGCTGCCACATTCTCAACTGTGTGTTTACCTTTAGGTGGCCCTGGGAGCATAAACTCATTCTCCACATACTTTCCCTTTTCCATCCTCTACTTGAGCTGAATATAGATAAGCGCAGCCCCACTGTCCCTAATAGCCAAACTTACCGGCTTCATGATTGTAAAATTATAAATAATCCTCTCGATATAGGAAGACCTACCTGGATAAACATATGTTTTCCTTAGATTATGGTAGTCACAATCTACCTTGTCTGCATTGTAGCTCAACTGGTGTGCATCAGTAAACCTGTGTACTGCTATCTAGAAGTAACACACTGTGAAGGCATATGGTAGTTTACATTAGGGACTCCATGTCCCATCCTTCATTGCAAACCGCATGATGCAAAAATGTTAATACATCACGAACTGCACTGCCTTTCCCACTACTGAGGGTAACTCCTTTGGAATGTGCCATTCCTCCTTAAAGGCCACATGAATTTGATCATACCATAGTTCTACCCTTTATTTGAATAGAACACTCATTGTTCCTTCACAAAAATAATTCTCAAACCTCTTTGCAAGGGACTTCTTTTCTATGGGGTATTCCCATTTTTTTTATTTGGGCCATCGAAAACTCTAATTTCTACAAAGACGAGAGATAATAGGATAACGCCAAAACTTATCTTCTCAATAATTGTTTTTGATATGAAGCCAGCTAAGTTGTACACTTCTCCTCGTGACATTTTCTTCAGAATATGTAGCGACATGGTATTTACTTGTGATCATATCTCTTGATCATTCAACTTAGTGAGTAGATGCGCAACTTCTTGCACCACAGGGTACTTCCTTAATCTGTAGATGTCCATTCTACATGGACCCTTGGCATATCCCAAATTCTTGGTTGTAGATATAATAACTACCTTATCAATTAGATTAGTACTAACCTCTATCCCTGTGCCCTTGAGTACTATCAATGTAGCAATCAAAGGCACAGTGAGCCTTACCCTCTATCCAAAAAAATAGAAAAATTCCTCATGGACTCTGCTCATAAGACATTAGTATAAACCTTTTGGTTTTCCAAAATATGGGAGTTCATATAGTTGATATACCCTTACCTTCTTGTGTAACTTCTCCCCAGCATCATCATATACTAGCATGTCATCCACAGTGCACTTTTTGGTCTTCTTATTCAACAATGCATCCAAATCCCCCATGTTGTCAGTGGTGCAGTGGTTCTAGTCACTTACTTTACATCTTCGAATATGGGAATCTCAATCCTGTCCAATGATCAATCCTTATGGATACTGCATTTCTAAAAAATTACTCTTGGGAGAATCTTTGACCTCAATTTTCACCTTTTTCTTCCCCTTCGTTCCTACTCCAAGTGCTTTCCTTTCTGCCATGGTAAAAATCCCACCTTTTTCCTCTGTCGAGTAAGCTCTCATGCCCTAGCTCAAAAATACGTGCTCTAGCTTGAAACTGTGTGCCCTAGCTCAAAACCACGTGCCCTATCTCCTTCTCAATGTTTTTCTTTGATCAAACCCTTCTCCAATGGGGACGTAAGCCACTTCTGTGCACAAATCTACTCTCCACACTTGGTTTTGCAATTCTCCACACCTCAACATGTTTCACTCAATTGTGGTTGCAACTAGCTCGCTCAAATACTTGTGATAAAAAAGGTAGAAATAACCCCACATCATATCTTTATATAGAGTTGCTAAAAGTTTTCAAATTTATTACTCCTTTACCTACCACTGATCCTCTCATTAATCATCCATCTTCAAAGTTTCCACACGATACACCTACATGCCACAACTATAACCTTCCAGCGTGCCTTCCTACCTTATGGATATAGACCTCCTTCTGTGTGCATCCATGCGATGAAGTACCTTGCCACTATGCCTTCCTCTAGTAGTTTCTATGGCCGCCGCTTACTTCACGTTATAATTTTCATTCATTTATTTCCAACTATGGTCTTCCTTCGGAGTAATCTTCTTTCTAGAAGCTCCCTTCAATTTTTGAATAACACCTATAAAACCTGTAACAATATGTTCTCATGTGTACACCTTTTTGAATAACAATCACCCCACACCAATGGTATGTGCATTCCTTTGTGCATAAAAATACTTGATATTGTAATTAGCTTCCCACACATAAATGTGCTTATTACACAAAACATTGAACTAAATTGACAAAACATAGTGACGAAGAAGGAAATTTCCATGTGATACACCTACGTGCCACAAATATAACCTTCCAGCATGCCTTCCTACCTTATGGATACAGACCTCCTTTTGTGTGTGTCCATGTGATGAAGTACCTCGCCACTATGCCTTCCTCTAGTAGTTTCTACAGTCACCGCTTACTTCGCGTTATACTGTTCATTCATTTATTTCCAACTATGGTCTTCCTTAGGAGAAATCTTCTTTCTAGAAGCTCCCTTCAATTTTTGAGTAACACCTATAACACCTGTAACAATATGTTCTCATGTGTACCCCTTTTTGAATAAAAATCACCCCACACCAATGGTATGTGCATTCCTCTGTGCATAAAAATTCTTCAAATTTTAATTAGCTTCCTGTGTGCAAATGTGCTTATAACACAAAACATTGAACTAAATTGACAAAACATAGCGATGAAGAAGGAAATATATTAAAAGAAATATAGAAAGGGAAATATATACTAAATGGAAATATTACCTTATTACAAACACTAAGAAGACTTATTTATAGTAGGGCTTGAACCTACTCCCATTAAAGTAATCTAGGTAACCATGTTCCATCAAGCACCTCTAACTAATAAGTGCACCTGATTCAAGAATGTGAGTGATAACATATGGATCCTAACCAATTTACCTTAAGTTTTCCTGGATGGTGCAAAAACTTGGAATCATAAAGAAGTACCATATGTCCAAGTTATAAGATTCTTATCCTGATGTATTATGTCATGCCATGCCTTCTTTTGGCCTTTTTTTACTTCTGACTCCAAATTGCAATTATGGTGTGCCTCTCATCTAGTTGTATTAACTTGTCAATTATTTCTTCTAATGCCTTCTCATCACCTAGACCTCACCGCACGTGCAATACACAAAGAAGGTAACATGAATTCACATGAGAAGAATTACTTCTGTGCCACACACCAACTGAAAGGGTGTGGCCTTATTTAACCTTTTGTAAGTTGTTCTATATGCCTAAAGTATAGTATAAAGTTTATCATCCCAATATTTCCTTCTAACAACACAAGTTTTTGTTAAGATTTGGCTCAATATCTTATTGAAAACCTCAACAGTCCCATTTGTTTGAGGGTGATAAGGTGTAGTCTTGTGGTGCATGACCATAAATTTATCCAATAATATCCTGACAGTATCATTCAAGAAGTGTGTGCCCCTATCACTTGTATCAATCTCAACGAACATCCATACCTAGCAAGAATATTTTCCCATAAGAACCTGCTATTCCTTTGTAAGTGTTGCTTCTATCGTGTAAATAATCTTTGATAGGTGCAATCTTTTATGCCATCTAGTGGTAAGCCACAAAGTAATTTCCCATTTTTATAATGGTACACTATGATGTAGCATTGCATCTCTTTGTCCAAGTTTTCAAGGCATTGACAGTGATCACAGTGCCTTACAATACTCTTTACAATCCTTGTACAGGGTCTCCCATCCATAATCAAATGAGTAGAATCTTAGCGTGCACTGTGTTTCATCAACTACATAGGATTCCCACCTAACAATACCACCATGAACTTCTTCCATTATATCCTTGTGCTCATGTTCCTAATACACACCAGACATAATACTTCATCTCGTTGCATAGTTTTTATAAGTCATCACTGCAATCAACATGAAGGGTGCAGTGTAAATTACAATTTATTTCTTTTCTAATGATTTCATTCCTTATGGCACCATACATGTACGTATAAAATAAAACAATATCCTCCAATTCTAAAAGGTACGTCACGATGTAATGCTATAGTAACTGAGAATTTAGGCATGGTATCTTCAATTGTTCTACGTGGATCCTCTCCTGATTGAATTCTTGATAAGTGGTCCTGGGCCAAAATTACATTCTCAACCTGGTTTTATCGCATGGGATGAACTGTAAAGTCAAATTCCTTAGAATAAGAGAACCCATCAGCATATGTGCCCCTATAAAACTTGATTATTTACTAAGTATTTCAATTCCATGTGATCTATATAAAATACAAAAGGGTGTTGAAAATACGGTGAAATACCAAATTCTGAATTTATACAGTGCATAGATCATTGACAAGGCCTCACAACTCTGTAGTTGTAACAATTTTGTTATGCACAGGAGTCAAATTTCTACTAGCAAAGATAAATAGGATGATCTATAATACCTTTTCCAGGCTAAACTAACACCACAAATGGTCATGAATAGAGTGCATCCACATGTACATGAAACAGTTGGTTTACATGAGGGAAAACTGACATAATAGGTGTTGTAGTAAGTTTCTCCTTCAATGCCTCAAAAATGCACGTTGCTACGCAGTTCTCATATTAATAGAATGCCCCTTTTACCTTTTAGTAACTCCTCCAGGGGTGTAGAAATATTTCATATCCTTTTGATCAATTTTTTTTAATACCCTGTATGGCCCAAGAATCCACGCACTCTCACTAATGACTGAATAGGATTCTCCAAGTCCTACAATAACTACAACCTTAGCTAGATCTACTAATAAACCTTCTTTGCAGATGATATTCCCTAGACAGAGTTCAAAAGGTGTAGACTAACTAATTTCTTGATGTTTAATAGAAATGTTTAACTGTCAAGGGAACATGATTTCAAACATTAAGATAGCAAATTTGTCATAATGATCCTTAACAAGCCCATATAACATTGTCCAATCATCCAAGTTAACCTACAAGAATTTGTGAATAAAATCCTAGAATGCTTGAACAACTATGTGCAAAAATACAACATGCATGTTCTTCAAACTGAACGACATCATTGTATATGCAAATATTCCCCATTTAGTGGTGAAATTTTTCTTCTCTTAATCCTCCTGTGTAATTCTTACGTCCCAGAGAATCCATCTTTAAAAGATTAAATTTCGCACCCTACAATGCCTTCTAATATTTCCTCAATGAAAGTTGACATAGGAAAAGGATCAATCACACATGCAACATTTAGCTCCCTATAATCCAACAAAAATAATAATCTACCTCATCATTTATTTATTACTGATTATCATGGCGCTAACCCAATCTGATTCTTCTAGGGGCTTAATGATCCCAGATTTCAAGATTTTTGTCAATTTCTTCTTTAAATTTTACATCGCAGGATAAGGGTTCATCCTGTAAGGTATCATCCATTATTTCAGCATGTTTGTCATCCAATTTAGCATTATCATATCTTGCAACCCCTGTGATATGAAATCCATGCACCCCTTTTAAAACTCATGATACAATTATAGAAGCATCAATAATTACACCCTCTTGTAAAATAGATCCGAACCTAGTATCTCTGATTATCTTTTCCACTTAAGTAGTTAGACCAATAATCTCCAAGTTATTATTTTCTTCAGAAAGGATTCAACATCCATACTTCTACTATAGAATTTCTTTCTTGGTCTGTAAATTAGGTTCATGATAGTTCCAAAAATAATGTGTGTTTCAATGGGTTGGCACTATCCTGGAGCATGCTTTCAATCCATCCATCAAACCGATCAACGTCAAAATTTGTCCTATCTTCTTCATTATCTACTATGTATACAAAAAATCCTTTCTCATACTGGAAGTAAATTCCCTGAGGGTAGTTATAGCATGAGGATCTCATCTAATTCCTTGAAATGCTGGTCATGTGTAACATTCCTCATAAAATAGAGATCCTAAGTGAGTTATTTCATCCTTTACGTTACTATCTCCCATAGGGCAAACATTCCATGAACATCGTAATCCTTCGCTCCTTCGTGTGTTTCTTTTCCCAAGTAGTCAAAACTTCTGAGACCATTGATAATTTATCACAGTGATTGCAGATTCTTTGGACTTCTCCCTCATGCAGGGGTGGATAATCATAACTAGTGGATATGCACATCCTTATTGATTCAAGTAGCAAATTAGAGACGACTCTTCGTGCATTTGGCCTACCTTTTACGAGTGGTAAAGGTTCCTAACACATATATCCAAAGTCTCTCATTACTATTGAATGTAAGTGTTGAATAGGTTGATTACCACGATATATCGGAGATCTAACAATATAGGAGTATTTCAGGTCTTGACAGAAGACTGAGTTGATAGAGAAATGGTCTGTAATTGATTCCACTCTGTGACATTAGACATGTGAACCATGGCACCAGCATAGTGTTCCATCCCGGATAGGTGGGAGAGAAGTAACATAATGACTCTGTGGACTGTGGTGGTTGTCCACAGCTCCTCCATGGTGAGTATATGAATATTGTAGGATCTGGATATAGAGTGTACCAGGGTATGAGGAGGATATTGACCTAGTCTTCCTAATACAATGAGGTTTTCTCCTTCATGTAAAGGCGCTTTTTACCTTGCATGCCCAACCATCTCATAGGTGTTCATGCACCCAATTGTAACAAGGAATAATTGTAGAATCAGTAATAGACTGCACATCTTCCCACTAGAGGAGTCCCTCCTTAAATGGCTCAAGTACCTCTGGATTTCAAATGAGATGCGCACATAAATAACTAACATTAATAGTCTTCCTCACTCAAAGGTTCAACATAAGGTGTATACATTTCCCATCTGTCAAAGGGTATTATAACTCATTGTTCCTTGTTCTAAAAACTTAAATACCCCTTGTTGAACCGTAGATCAAGGATTATTTGCATAACACCAAGGGTTGGCAGACCAAGTAGAGACCTTGGACTATTTTTATGCTTCTGCAAGGTGCTAATTCCTCAAAGTCCCCAGTGAATCATTGGCCCCTTGTATAGTAATGGATGCCCCATCCATTTGAAAATCTTGGTATTGGAGTGGCCTTAGTCCTGATTAGCCATAAAATCCATACATTAGAGGATGGCTGTAATGGAGGTCTTCCCATCTATACCCAGTACATATAAAGTATGTTCACATTCTCTTTTGGAACACCTGTCTCAATCAATATATTCGCTCAAAATCCATCCATCTCACAACAGCATTCAGAGTGATCTCCTTGTCATTAATCCAAGCTATGAGGGTGAAGATTAGCATGTCAGGATCTAGCCAGTCCAGTTTACCCAAATGTTTTCTCCTATAACAGTCAGAGTGTGGTCCAAGGATGAAATGTCCATAGTAACCTGGAGATAGATGGACTCTGGTGTGTATCCACAGTATCTTTGCCTCTAGTCAAATCTATCAACATCTAATCTGGCACCAGATTGAAATATTGGATACCCCTTCCCTATGCACCAAATAGGATCTTGATGATTGTTCCTAATTGGAAAAAAAATTTTAGGTTGTAACCCTCAAGAGTTGGGCATCATGGTAGCACCATTTAGGAGTTCCTGAAAATCCCTCAATCTTGTATGATATGTATGATGTTGTATATCTTGAAGATGTAAATACCTCCCCATTCTCTTACACTTCAAAGAGATTATCTGACTCTATTTTTATAATTCCTCACTCAAAATAGATTATACGAGAACTTTCAATGTAAGTGTCAAGGGTAACTCTTCAGAAAGTTTTACCTCCTGATTCCGTTTTGCATACTTTCAGCATCCAATGGATTTTGATCTGTGGGTATGCAAGTCTAACCACCCTTTTTATTTAAACCAGGGATACTCTTTCTTGTTTTGAATGATTGCTTGCTATAGATGACGTTTATATAAGTCATGAATAAAGATTCCCATAGTTGAGGATTCCTTCCCACAAAAATGGAGAAACTTAACTTAATAGTATCCCCCCAAAATGAACTCCTTATTTGTCCATGTCAACTGGTGGAAATATAGTGAGATCCACATGAATGGACACATTCCATGAGGAAACTACACCTTTTCCACCACCATCGGATCATCATCCACATAAATCATTGATCGTTAGAATGCCACCAACTTCCTTGAAGAGCACCCTTCAGTTCCGATCACTATTTAATCTTGACTTGAGTGTGCATGCAAATCATTTGTCACACTTTTAGACAATCTCTGAACCCATGTTTTAAGGTACAGTGAAAATTTCCTTTATCTCATTTATCACCAATGACCTGTAATCTTCTATATTGTGAATGGTGAGATTGAAAATGCCACTAAAACTATAGCAATCATGACAATGACACACGTGTAGTAGATGGGCAGGAGCTTGCATCATTCCTAAATGACAATCTTGTACTCTCAAGAAGCAATGAAATAAATTTGAACTGACTGAAATGTGGAAAGATTATTCATAGATTGTTCCCTAAATGACACATAGACTCTATGACTCAAAATCCTGAGTGAGATGTCTCAAGCAGATGAATGTTTGGAAAATAACACAATCCAACACCCATCTTGTTCATGGTAACATAGTTTGAGGCAACAAACGGTTCAGTTTTAACATGATTTGAAATGGGTCCAAAACAACAGAAGAGTATACATGAGTTTACTCATGGTCACTAAGAAGAAGTTATCCTAAGTGAATTGAAGGAAAACCCAGTGTGAGAAAAAGGATCCACCATAAAGAGAATTGTTCTTAGTTTTCTCAAAAAGATTTTTTGAAACTACTTCTCGGCCCTAGAGGAGCCTGAAACAAGTACCCATGTGAGTATAAGGAGCTTTCAATCTCCTTCGAAGCCTTATAGTTTGACAAGAAAATAATATTGCCAATTGGAGATTTACATAGTGAATGCAAAAGAAGCAATTGACGGATATTCAATTCTGTAGCCCGGTAGGAGGTTTCCCAGATTGGGCATGTCCAGGATAACCATTAGATTCTCCTTGTCTTGCATCTTTCAAAAAGAGATGAATCATGTGCACAACGAATTTGTGCATTATCCATTATGGAAGGATAATTAATGAGCGTGTTATCAAAGTGCAAACCCACTATCACAAAATAAGATCTGTTTCAGGTAGCTTACCCCTCTGAAGAGTTATGACTCTAGTGCAAATTTTGTGATCTGATATTTCTAGCAAGTGAGTACTAGGAACTGAAGGTAATGTTTCATGATCAAGAATTCTCTATCAGATCCTAATGAAACTGGTGTAGCATTACACCAGGCACAAAAATGGATTTTCAAGTGATTATGAAGGGATGCAAAAAATCCTCCACAACAGAAAAGTGGATCTATCAAGAGGGTGGATCAATGAAGGTGGCACTCTAAAAAAGTGGAAGTGACAAGAGTCCCGGACGGGGCACCTTCAATAATAGATCTATGATGAACTCCTTTGAAACACCTTGGAGATGGGATGAGGAAATGCCTTTAGTGCATCACAAGTAGACTTTATTGGGAGAGACATTGATGACCAAGGTTAAGTGAGATGATTCATCCCAATGAGGGGGTGTCAACAATTGAGAAGAATGATGTCTAGATAGGTATGAGTCATCCAATGAAGGTAGAGGAGTGGAAGGAGGCCTCACATACCACTGAAAGTGGAAAGGAGGTTGATATTTTTCCCCATCACTAGTATGATGAAGAAGGAGACTGCTCGATAGTGATGAGATGTGACCAAGTGGCAACACCCTCTGGAATAGTGAGAGAAAGAGGAGAAAATTCCTCATGTATTGCTCCGTCGCTGCCATTATAATTGGAGCCTGACAAAATCCTCGTCATCAGAAGAAGAACCAAGTCGAGTTATGTTAGTCATTAGTCCATCACATGAAGAAATGGATGAGACAATTGTATCAATTTTTCAACATCGGCACAGTATCTGAAGGGTCTCCATATCAGGGACTAAAGAATGCTCCTTGATTCGGTGTGGGTAGGATCTAAGTCTTCCACATGAATCCAGAGAGTCTGGAGAATGCATCACCATGTGACCAAAGCACATGGTCACAAGTGTTGATTAAGTCCTCCAGATGATGATGATCAGTGGGTGCAGGAACGGGCCACAACTCCAAGAAGTGTAAAAGACCCTTGTAGGTGAAGTAACATTCCATGGAAGCAAATCCATGTCTGAGTAGTTCCCTCTTTGGTGCAGAAGTGGTGGAGGCTGTAAAGTGATCCTGTAATGCTCAAGTCTAGAAATAGCATTTTCCATGATGTTGATTTCAATGATCCCCATGAAGTCAAAAGGTGCAAAAGAAAACCCTATCTGCATAAGGACATAGTTCCTTACTTGTAAATTTTCTGAAGTTTCCTCCAGGTTCCATTCAAGAATTCGTTGTGGGACTCTGTTATTAATCTCTTTAACTCCTTTTCCAAAATGCCTTAGCATAGCTTGGAAAAACCCGCTACTTATCATACCAATCACTAACTAGAGGATGAACATCGACTACATTAGGTTGGCATAAATTTAGCAATTATCTCCACCATCCCTGAACCAATTAGAAAAAGCTCAAATACTTAGTAGAATGCTGAGGCCGAAGAAATTAATTAGTCATCTCTTTTCAAATATGCTTGTCTGACAATTGCTGAGAAGCCAAAAAATGCCTAAAAGATCTCTAGAATTAAAAGCTTTTGAATCTTTGCTAGAGGACGACAAATTTCACAAGATCCAAGCACAAGGAAACATGTTTTATTGGTAAAAGGTCAAATTAATTTCTATCATACTTGCCATAAATTGGATCTTGGTAGGCATCTCATACAGTGTAAAATAGGATCAATTTTAATCTTGCCACAACGCTGTGGACAAATGCATCCAATGACAGAGCAATGTAGAGTTCTTTTAAGCTAATAGGGCACATTTAACAGGGTACACATGTTGGTGCTCTCAATTTAAGGAATTTAGATCACAAGTTTTAGTGAGCTTTTCTAAGCATCCTTAAGCAACCAGTGTGATGAATTTGCAGACCACAAGCCTCCCATGAGCTTTCAATTACAACATTTCATCGAGCATGGGAACCAATGAATTCAATTAATAATAACTTGCCCCTCAACATACTCATAAAAGCTTGCAAGTCCTCAAGAGAAATTGGGCCAACACCATCCAGTTTACAATACCTACGTTACAGTGTTTCCCTTCAACCAAGATACCTGGTAATGGAATAAAATCCACCTTAGTTGAGTTTGCATATAGTTTCCAATCATTCCTACCTGACTACCGACCATCTTTATTTGGTGATACCATGAATTCATGGTTCAAAATCAGAAACGTGAGAATCATGTCGAACGACATGTGAACATCACCCTAAGTTGTGACTCTTGTAGCGTGTGAAGATACCTCATGGAGGAGCGACCATCAACCATGTAATGTACATGTAAAGATTGTAAAATACGGGTAGAACCTCGTTATCATCTAAAATCCTCTTTATTAGTAATAGGATAAATGGGGTGTACATATAGGGGGTGTTTCTGTAACCCCTAGTACCTCAGCAATCATGAGTAATCTCATAGGTAGAGAGGGGGGAGTTACATTCCTAGATTTTCCATAGAAGTGTAACTCCTAATGATCGCATATGACGCATTTTCTCCTGCTGATGCACTGACACATTGATGTGTAAGATAATCTCATAATGAAGTCTGAGAATGACTCATGAACCTATGATTATTTCCATAAGTGAAATGACTCAAGTAATGATGTCTGAGGTCAATGCACACACTATAGTGGTTAGGAGATCCGCATGTATAAAACAATCCATGAGGAAACTCACCTCATCCACCACCATGAGCCTCGACCGCTGAATCCACCATTCTATGCTTGACCTCTACCATGAACTTCCTCTCAAAGCATTCTTAATTTCGATCGTAATACCCTTGTGTGTGATCATGATCATGGTGCTCAATTTTTACTTTTAAAGTTATCCGATACTCTTGTATCTGTCACACACCAATATTGATGGCATCATGGATCTAACCAAATAACTTGTAGTCTTCTGTATTGTGAGTCATGGACTAAAAAAATATTACAATTAGAAAGATATGTTCTTTCTGATTGTATGCATTGTAATAATGGGCAATGACTTGTATCATGGTCTAAATGACATATCTCATAGTATAACAACAGTGAATATACTAACCTATGTGAGGACAATTATCCTTAGTGTGTCCTTTCAACTTCAAAATCTATACACCAAATCCCAATGCATGTCTCGTGTGTTGAATTGGCACTGATAGTTTCTCCAACTGACTTTTCCATAGCTGTAATTTGTGCTTCTAGGGATGGGCTTACTACAGTGTCTATACTTCTAAACTTCCTCAGCACGTGTAACACTACTTTAAGCGCTTCGCATGGGTCTAGTATATGTCTTATGTGATAGCATACCTCCTAAATGATGTGATGAAGCCCCCAACAAACCACTGTGCATGTTGGCTTGCATGGATATCATATGAAAGATTAGAAAAAAGTGTTTTGAAATTGGAATCATATTCTTGAACACTCTTAGTAGTTCCCTTCTTAATATCCTTGAGTGCACTTACACTCTTCTTCTCAAACTCAAGGATATAAAACTCCTTAAGGAAATCTTCCTGTAATTTTGCGTAATCTACGCAAGTTTGATTAGGGTCAAACTTCATGTACCAACTGTGAGTGCACCCCTGTAACGTAGTTACAAACTGACTTCCCTTACACTTAGAATTCGTAATTCCTTTTACTTAGAAGTCATAGTTCCTTTTCCACGTCATAGTATCTAACACATGTGCACATTATCAACACCATCTTCTATTACCCCATACTATGGAAGACATAGTGACATCTCCATGTAAATATTATGGGGTTCGTGAGGACCATGCCCACCTAATCCAAAACCTCTTGTGCTACCTCTGCCTCTAGACCCACCAGATCCACCAAAACTAGAGCCAACTATGCCCCTTGATCCTCCACCTGTAGCCAGAAGTGGACCAATGGATGTAATTCCCTATGTCCCAACAATGGTATTAAACTGAACTCCTATAGTCTGCGAGGTGGTACTACTCCTAGAAGTGAGTCCAAAATTTTGTGTGCTTGAGTTCTGTGCCGATGATGCACCTAAAAAGGTACCTCTAAATAATAAAGAAGAAATTTTCCCAGCCATAGATGCACTTGCTATTTTATTTACTCATGTTATTCTACTCCCCAAACTAGCTTGTTAACTACTGGTTGTACTAGATACTAGAAAACCAAGTGTAAGGGATAGGTTGCCAAGTAGATTCAGATGTGCACCTGCGTCCCATGTCACCTTTGCTGGCGTGCTCTCATATGAGGCCGATAAGGGTTCATTATCATGCTTTCCCAAATGGGGGAGTTTCAGATGCTTTGGCTCCACATCTTCTGCGTGAGCTCGAAATCCTTCACAATCCATATCTCTCCTCAATATCATCCATCCTGTAATATCACACCACTTCTCTATCCCACTCTCACACACCTCATTATACTTAAGCCACCTTTCTTCTATTTTCCTCTTTGCCGTTAGGTTCACCATCCTTCACCAAACCTGCTCCTGCCCCCACGCATGGTAGGGTTTAGCTAGCCATCAGATTTTCTTCCAAATTTAGGGTTACCATAAAGATTTTAATCACTAGTGGAATGCCTTGCAGATAGGTTCCCCTGGGATAACATAAAAACTGGAACTCAACTACCTTTGGGAAAGAGTAACTAGAAATTGAGTACTCCAAAATATAGCTATTCAAAACACCATGGAATCAAGTATCCACAATGCACGTCCAAATCAAATTAGCATCATAGACGGCATGAAATTCTTCATGCATCTAGACAAATGTGTGATACCTCCAATTCCTTTTGTTAATGCAAAATCACAGCACCCCCAAATGAGTTCTAAATTTCTGTATTTCTAAAGCAGAGTCATTTGGTGTGATTGCGTAAGATTGAACTTTCCCTAAGGTGTGAGACCTTGCAAAATGGGAAAGCTCTCCAGATGTAAGGATGGTTCCTTATTCCTCTATTTAAGTGCATACGTATAAACTTGTAGAGGATCCATTCTTAATCCTAATCTAAAATTTACCAAGGAGACATGGATAGAAGGATTACATAAATTAAAAAAAAGCTAAACTACAAGGTGATGCACCAAAGGAATGATGAACACTTATTTTGCTAATAGGAACAAACCAAAAAAATGCATACAATAAACAAGTACAAATAGCCAGATATGTAATGGGAGACCAGATGAAAAGAAAAAGAGACAAGAGAGGATCTAAAATTGATCACAGAAGTGTTTTATTGCTCTGTAGATTGATACAGTCCATTAGAAAGTATCCAAGAGGTAGAAATGTATTGCAAATTTTTAATGGAAGGCCTAAACCCCACAAATCCTTTTGCTAAGAGGAGAAGGGATCCTACAAAACAAATAATGTCCAACCCTTTACAATGAATCCTTCCCCCGCATTTATAGATTCAATCCTGAAAGAATAAAGAGAGAGAGAAGCGAGAAAAGTAGGTTGAAACTCAACCACCGTTGTTAATGCCTTTGATGAAATCTCTCCCCAAATTCATCTTTTTTGCATCAATCCTTAGTTCGGCACCTTGAAGGAAGAGGAAATGACAAAATAGATCAAATTTGATCTAGTTGTTGAGGTAAGAAGATCCTACATTAAAATCTTGAAGATGTTTCCACCATTTTCTTCACCTAACCTCCTTAAAATTAAAGTTTCAGACCCCATGGCATGGGTGAGGCCGAGATCTTTCCAACAACATCATATTTACAATATTTCGATCCTTGAGTTAAAAGATATTTCCCTTCGAAGTTTGTATGGGGTTTATACAGGAGGGTGGGAAAATAACTTGAAAAATGGGTTCCTTTTGATATGGGACATGTGGTAGTCTAACGCTCATTTAGAAACCTTTTCTCCATTCACCCCTTGAAAAAACGCCATATTGACACTTGGCATTCTTTGCTTACACCTTTATACTTAGCCAATTTTGAGACCCTTTTGTGTCTTCCTTTTTACTCTGTTTTCTGTTATGTGGGATCGTGGTCGATCCAATATTTGACATAGGGGTGAAATATGGATAAAAATTTGGTGACACACAGGGGTGTCTACCTACTAGATGAAAAGACCAATTGCCTTGTCATATCCGTTGGGCATGGAGTCATGAGTGATAGCCTGCTACTGATTTGAACTTTGAAAACTAACACCTGGGCCACTTAGAAACCCATTATAACTTAAACTAATCTTGACCAAATGCCAAGTCCAAACACTGCATGAGAGAAAGAAAACAACACCACACTATATACAAAATTTGAAATCATACATGCTCCAAATAGAACATGCAGAGCATGTAAAGCACTTAGGAGAAAAGCAATCTACACTATAGTAGGACAATGTGCATAAGCACTTAGAGGAAAGATAAAACTAAACTAATATGTATAGGGTGAGAACTCCCCTTTTAGTAGTAGTGCTTAAGATAGACCCCATTTACTAGAATCTGCAACTCTTCACCCTCCAATGTAGACAATTGGAAAGCATTGCTACTTTTGCATCTTATGATCATATAGGGGCCACTCTAGATGGCATCAAATTTGGAATGCCTTCCTGGTTTTTCTCGATCTGCATCCCATTTTAAAACCAGGCCTCCTTCCTGGAAGGTCCTTGCTTTTTCCTTCTTGTTAAAGCATTTCTTGATTGAATCCTGATTCTTCTCTATTTCTTAGAGAGCATGCTCTCTCGTTTCCTCTAATTCTATCAGCTCCACATACCTTTCCTCCATTGGTCCAAATTCAAACATCTCTAGTTGTTTCACGAGCTCCAATGCTGGCAAATCAAGTGATGCGTCTTTCCCATAAATGAGCTTGAATGAAGAGATGCATGTAGATCTCTTGGGCATTATTCTATCAGCCCATAAGGCCGTTTTGAGCTTTGTGTGCCAGGTCCTCTGATTCTCATCAAGAGTTCTTCTAATTATTTTTAGCAGGTTCTTGTTTGTGGAATCAACCTGGCCATTACCTTGAGGGTAATAGTTTGACGAAGTACTCAAATAAGTCCCATTCTTAACAACCCATCCTGTGATCTTAAAACCTATGAATGCTAATGCATTGTCTGATATGATGGTGGATGGCACTCCAAATCTGGTCACTATCCCTTCATAGAAATCCAAGATACTAGACTCATTTGCTTCCTTGAGTGCCACTTCCTCAGTCCATTTGGTGAAATAATCTGTCATAGTTAGGATCCATTTGTGACCTTGGCTTGAGTTGGGAATGATGAATCCAATGAATTCCAATCCCCATTGCATGAAAGGTTGGTCGATTGAGATTTGGTGTAATGGAAGTACTGCTAGCCTTTCCTTACCTTTGAAGAATGCACAATTCTTACACCTTTTGATCCATGTGTAGCAGTCACTAAACACTTTAGGCCAATAATATCTTGCTTTTATGATTTTGAGTGCTATCACTCTTGGAGCAAAATGGCCTCCAGCTGCTTCAACATGGAATTCTTATAGCACTCTCTCTACCTGATATTCCCCAATGCATCTCAGGATAATTTCATTGATGTCCCTCTTAAACAAGACACCATTAATAAGAAAATATGGGATGGCATGTAGCTTGAAATGCCTTATTTTTTCTTTACTCATCCCATGAGAACACATGCCTGTTCGAAGGAAGTGCACCATATCTTGGGTCCAACAAGGAGTAGGTACATCATCTCTCCCTTCTTCTTGATCATTTTGTAGAACAAAAACAACCACCTTTTCACTGTCTGCTTCATTTTGTTGACCTAAGGCTAGTTCACATAACCCCTTCCCATGGACCAGCTTGGTGACCTCGATCTCAGTGTCATATTCCATGACACAGGTGATCCATCCTACACGCTTCTCATTTAGGTCCTTATTGAGAAGGAATTCTTTAACTCTCACATGGGAGACCGATAGTTGGATTTTGTTGTTTAAAACTAAATGCTTAAAATTATTCAATCCTCTGATTACCACTAGGACCTGCTTCTCAATGAAGGAGTACCTCACCTCATAATCGTCTAGACTCTGGCTAAAGAAAACAATTTGTTGTTCTATACTTTCTTTGTTCTACTGCACCAAGATTGCCAAAATTGTGTCACTGCCACCAAAGGCATGCCGTATGAAATCTTTGGAAAAATTTGGGTTCATAAAAGTTGGGGCTTATGATATGGCTTCTTTGATAGCCTCAAAACTTGATTTTCCTTCAGCTTTCCACCTGAATGTTAAGCTCTTCTTTAGCATCAATGTTATTATCTTAACAAGGGTAGCAAATTTTGGAATAAACCTATGGAAAAAATTGATTTTCCTAAAAAGCTTTGAAGAGCCTTCTTGTGACTTGGAAATGGTAATGCTCTTATTGCTTGAACTCTTTTTGGGTCAATTGCCAATCCTTCCTTTGATATAATATGGCTTAGAATCTTACCTTCATGGGCCAAGAGTATACATTTTTTGGGGTTCAGTGACACCCCAAAACTCCCGCATCATTAGAAAACCTGCCTTAGGTGGAAGAGATGATCTACTGTATTTTTGGAAAAGATTGTAATGTCATCCAGATAGATCAACACTATTTTGTTGATTCGCCCCTTAAATGCCATATCCATTGCCCTCTAAAAAGTGGCTCTAACGTTGGATAATCCAAATGACATTTTTCTGTAGGCATAGGTGCCCCATTTGGTGGTGAAAGCTGTCTTGAATTGATCATCTTCTTTCACCATGATTTGGTTATACCCCGAGTAGCCATTTAGGAGGGAGAACCTTTTTGACCTAGACACTACTTACAAGATCTGCTCTATTGAAGGAAGTGGGTAGTGATCTTTGAGGGAGGCTCTGTTCAAATCCCGTAAGTCAACACACAACATAATTTCTCCATTTTTATTTCTGATTGGGACCAGATTTGCAACCCAACTTGAGTGTTTAATTGAAAATATGATGCTTTCCTCTATCAGCTTATTCAACTCCTTCATCAAAGGCTCAATATGTGGGTTGACCAGTCTTTGCTTCTACCTGATGGATTGAGGAGATGGATCTAGTTCTATTGTGTGTTATGCTAGATTTGGATTGAACCCCCTTAGGTCTTCATAACTCCAAGTAAACACATTAGGGAATTCTTGGCAAAGTTGTATGAATTCATACCATTCTTATTTGGTGGCCACTTTTCCAATTTGAAGTGTTTTTTCTTCTCCAACTGGGTTTGACTCTAAATCTTCTCCTTTGATCTACATGTTAGCCTTCTTTTTTCTAAACTAATCATTAGGATTAAAAATAGATTTCAGTGTCACTAAGCCTTTGGGAAGCTTGTTTGTATGCAACTGTACTATTTGATTCCTATACTGCTTCTCTAGTCTACTTTGGTTTATAGCTAAGAATTCAACTTCTACTTGTAGAAAGTTAATGATCGGCTGATGATTCTCAAACACATGTTAGCATGTATTATTATCTGGCAATGCTGGCCTCACAACCACATGGATATACAATTGTTCTTTGTCCCTCTTAATGTTATCAACCACATCAAACGTTGCTCCAACTGCTGCAAGTCTATCAACAACTTCATTCTCCTTCCTGGGTATGGACACAATACTGACGGCCTCAAAATCCTCCATGAGATCCAATACCCTACTTTTGTATTTCTTGAGTAGGTCATTCTTTACAGCATTTAGTCCTCTGACTTGATTGGTAACCAGTTCACTATCACTGAATACTTGTAAGTTCTTGATTCCTAGCTTCCTTGGCCAATGAAGACCTTGGACTAAAGCCTCATATTCAGCAATGTTATTTGAGCAAGTGAACTAGAATCTGAAGTTTGAATAATATATCATACCTCTGGGGGACACAATCATGGCTCCTCCTCCAGCTCCTTGTCTACTCCTTGAGCCATCAAATTTTTTTTTGCCATACCTCATTGTCATCCTTGTATTCTGGCTTGATTAGGTCAGGAAGAGGTCGATTCTCTTCATGTAGGTAGTAGAAACCCAGTTCAGATTCCTCCATCTCCTTATAGGGGTCAAAATCAATTTTTTGTTGTCCCACTCATCTTGGGTGAAGTCTCGGATACATCCCACCTTGGTATTTGTTTCATTAGTGTTTAGGAGTTCTTCTTGATCAAAAGCTGAGCAGATGGCATTGATTGGGATAGGCACATAGGATTCAATATGATAATCAACAATAGGTTCAGATTTGATTGTGGCCTTTGCCCCATACCTTGTCCTAAAGAGCATATGTGACCAATCAATAGAAATGTAGCCTCCAATTTTGGTAGTGAAGTCTCTGGACAGACACAAAACAAAATGTGGTGGCAAGTCTATGATTGAAATGTTTTGCAAAACAGTCACATTAGGGTAAGCGTGTAGAGTGAGACTCAGATCCTTGATAATTCCCATAGTTTTTACTATTGTTCCATCTAATTGGACTACTTCTCTAGAGATGACCTCATATTGGAGACCCAACTGATCAACTATTTGTTTGGGCATCACAGAACTATTGGCCCCAGAATCAATCATATAATTATGTACTAATTTGTCCCCAATAATCAATGAGACATAGAAGGGAGGAGTTCTCAGGCTTCTACCTTTTTGTTCTCCATGGTTCCTCCCAAGCTGAACTGCATTGGTAAGCACTCTTTCTTGCTGGTTAGGGGGTTGATTTGAACTTGACCAATTTTGCATGGTGGTCTACAATAGATCCCTCTACCCTGGAATGGTCAGTGACTCCCATAGTGAAATGTTCACACTCTTCCTTTTCATTTGCTCAATAATATTGAATGTGTTGTCCTTTTGTTGCCCCTTCCTAGACGCATTTCTTTCTTGCACATGGGCTGTTACAACCGGTGCTTGACTGGGTTTGGGAGGTGGCTTGGATTGGTTCTGTATGTTTAGAGTTGCACTTGGAACACCAGGGCCTTGTGGAGTGATGGAAGATTGAGGGTCACTTGAATTTAGTGGTCGAACCTCTCCAATACTTCTCTTTTTGGACCGTGTATTGGAAACTACACTTTGAGAAGGGAACTGATTCATCCCATAGAAGTCTTCGGCCTTCCAGTTTACAAGCATAGTCTCATTTAGGGGGCCACCTTGTTGAGTTCCTTTTTGCTGATCTTCCTCTTGGCTAGGTTCTTGTGGCACCATACTGGTTTGCACCATTAAGGCCTAATTTAGAGCACCATTAAAGCACATTGATTGGTTGTGTGGTTGACTGCATGAAAAACACCAATCATATTCTTGTGCCATATTGTTTTGTATTGGGACCAATGCTCTTGATGTTGAAGTTGTGTTAGGATCATATGGCTTAAAAGGTCTAATAGCTTGGGGTTGTCCTTGGTTCTAGCTCTGGTTTATGATCTAAGGTGGTGGCCTATTATGATGATACTGGGGTCTAGCTTGATATTGAGCCTAGGGCTGGTATGGCCTAGAACTCTGAGCTTGTTGTCTTTTGATGGTCACTAGCTCATTCCCAAAGTTCTGAAGTTGCTTCATCACCACTTCCTGAAACTCTTTAGAGGTATTAGATGATGAAATGGAAGCTTCAGCTGAGATTTGAATCCTAAGGGTGGGTATAAGAGCTAATAGGTGCTTGGCTAATATTTGGGCCTCCTAAATCAGGGTACAGAGGCATGGATGGCCTAGGGGTGATTTTTCCATCTTGAATCAAACGGTTCTCAACCCCTATGGAGATGTTATAGGTTGCAGGTAATGTAGTGCCCTCCATTGACTGAATCATCGGAGAAATATTAGAATTTAAAGCCCTTAGAAAGTATAAGAAGGTCCCTTTATTAGTGAAATTTACTACTGTTGGAATCCTATCCCAGGTTCGTTAGAATATGAGGTTGAATTATATCAACTACTTGTTCTGAGATCTCTTGATTGTTGTAAGTTGTTCCAACAAAGACAAGTTATCACGTTTTTCCCAAAACTGATTGTGAAGGGCCATGCACAGCTGCTTCCAGTTCTGGATAGAGCCTGCTACAAGACTCCTGAACCATCGTGAATCTTTCCATTTGAATGAAGAGGTGAGAAACTTGACTGCAATGTCCATCTCATGGATCTCGTGGATTGTACATACATTTACAATATCTTAGACATGGCCACCAGGAGAAGTTTGATTTTCCCCAGTGAAATTTTTGATGTTATTTAATGCTGCAATCAGAACTGGGTTTTGTGAATTCAAGGAGAGTGGGATACTGCTGGTGAAGTTGACATATTGATTTGGTTGTGCCATTCTGATTGGTCTAAAAATCCTTGCAAATTGAAAGAATGGTCTTATAGGTGGAGGTGTCGACAAGGTTATGCTTGGTGGAGATGAGGACCTTTGAATTATTCTTCCTCTCCTTTCTTTTCTTGGGGATAGGTGCAAGTATTCAAATATACCTTCTTTCTTTGCTCTAGATTGGGTTTTTCTCATAAATCTCCCAAGCTTGGGCTGCTAAAACAAGTAGATTTGTTTCTTTTGGAGTCGCCAGATGTATAATTTTAAGGATTCTTAAAAGCCATAATCACAACAAGTGTACATCAATCCCTACTGTAATAATATGGAGACTTCTTAGTCCCACCGGGTGTGCCAAAAATGTTAACGCGAAATCACATCACCCCCTAATGAGTTCTACAGGTTTGCTTTTCTAAGGCAGAGTCATTTGGTGTGATTGCGTAACATTGAACTTTCCCCAAGGTGTGGGACCTTGCAAAATGGGAAAGCTCTCTAGATGTAAGGATGGTTCCTTATTCCTCTATTTAAGTGCATATGTATAATCTTGCAAAGGATCTGTTCTTAATACTAATCTAAACTTTACCAAGGAGACACAGATAGGAGTACATAAATTAAAACAAAGCTAAACTATGAGGTGATGCACCAAAGGAATGATGAACACTTATTTTGTTAATAGGAAAAAACTAACAAAATGCATACAATAAACAAGCACAAATAGCCAGATATGTAATGAGAGACCAGATGAAAAGCAAAAGAGATAAGAGAGGATCTAAAATCAATCACAGATGTGTTTTATTGCTCTGTAGATTGATACAGTCCATTACAAAGTAGCCAAGAGGTAGAAACATATTGCAAATTTTTGATGGAAGGCCTGAACCCCAAAAATCCTTTTGCTAAGAGGAGAAGGGAGCCTATAAAACACTTAATGTCCAACCCTTTACAATGAATCCTACCCCCGCATTTATAGATTCAATCCTAGAAGAAGAAAGAGAGAGAGAAGTGGGAAAATTAGGTTGAAACTCAACCACCACTGTTAATGCCTTTGATGAAATCTCTCCCCAAATCCTTCTTTTAGGCATCAATCCTTGGTTTGAAAACTTGAAGGAAGAGGGAATAGTGAAACAGATCAAATTTGATCTGGTTGTTGAGGCAAGAAGATCCTACATTAAAATCTTGAAGAAGTTTCCACCATTTTCTTCACATAACCTCCTCAAAATTAAAGTTTCAAACCCCATGGCATGGGTGAGGCCGAGATATTTCCAACGGCATCATATTTACAATATTTCAATCTCTGAGTCAAAAGATATGCCCCTTCAAAGTTTGTATGGGGTCTGTATAGGAGGGTGGGAAAACAACTTGAAAAATGGGTCCCTTTTGATATGGGACACGTGGTAGTATAACGTTCATTTAGAAACGTTTTCTCTATTCACCCCTTGAAATAGTGTCATATTGACACTTGGCATTCTCCGCTTACACCTTTATACTTAGCCAATTTTGAGACCCTTTTTTGTCTGCCTTTTGACTCTATTTTTTGTTATGTGGGATCGTGGTCGATCTAATATTTGGAACAGGTGAAAATATGGATAACACCTTTTAGATGCATAAACTACTAGCCACTCATACAGATCTATCGAAAATATAACAAAGAAACTCTCATATAAACAGCCATACAAGTTCTGCTCCACCCACGTGCATGCATCAAACTTTGATCCAGTGCTAAACCTCTGAGCGTACTCTTATTCTAGATCTATTATCCACTCCTCAAAACTTGCTAGGGTCAACCGGTATGTCTTCATCACAAAATATTCTAAAAAAAACTAAAAAAGAGGTCCCGACAATGGAACCAATGATGCAGCCTAGAATCTACTATAAAAAACCTAGGCGTGCTGACACATCACTCAGCCTGAGCTGAGCACTCACCCAAAGTGCTCAAAGGTACCAAGCCCCTCTTTAGAGTTTCTTGTGAAGAATATTAGTGTGATCATGATAATACATATTCAGATCCAAAACTAATAAAAAAATTTCATATTGTATAAACTAGATCTAGATCTTAGGAAATCACGAACTAAACAATAACTATAATAAGGCTAACCATACAAGAACCAGATTCAGTTATGTCTAACACCATTATCCAACCAATATAATCCATTTCATTAAACACTATAAAAAAAGAAGCTTTTACACGATAAAGTATCTCCATGAGTCATGTGCGCATAAGAACCAACAACATAAGTCTATAATAATTCACACACACTAAACTACATAGTTCAATATATATTTATATAGTTGGAGACTTGCCCTTCATGAGCCATGCACTTCTTAAAATAGGTCACATGCTGATAATAGCCATGTGCCTTTACAATGGCATGCACAACATGCAAATGTTCTAATAATAGATGTCCTATAGTTAACTCTAAGAAGAAATCCTATTATTAGCTTGAACTATGCATGACGATTATCAACCACTTGTTCCCAAAATATAATTGTGTGTAGTGCAAGTATTTATCTCTATGTGTGCTCCGTACACTATCTCCAAAAATATCTCTTATTCATAAAAATGGCTAAGTCCTGAGCCAAAGTGTTTTGGTGCACGTTTCCTTTACTATCTTCCCATGCCTTCAAATGCACCTTTTTCCCACATGCATATCGTTTATGTGTCTTCTCTTTAGAGAAACATTCTATCTGCTCAACACAAACATGCTAGAACTTGATCTTGCATTAGTGGTGCACAATCTTGTTGTACACCTGGATGCCAAGCCCATAAAAAAAGATCCAGAAGATGCATCCTCACATCACCTTGTTGGTTAAGGAAGAGCTATAAAGGTTATTAGAAGTAGGCTTCATCAGGCCTATCAACTACTTAGAGTGGATTCATAATGTGTTCCTAGTTTAAAAAAATCCCATTAGTATCAAAGTGTGTACTAATTTTTGAGATATTAATAAAGCTTATACTGAGGACGAATTTCCTCTTCCCAACACTGAAATGATTATTGATTTGACAACTGGTTATGAGATGCTATCACTCATGGATGGATTCTCAGGTTATAAAAAAATAAATATTGTTGAGGAAGACCAACACAAGACAACTTTTACCACCCCATGGGGGAAATTCTACTATCAAGTCATACCTTTCGGCTTCAACAATGAAGGTGCTACCTATCAATGGGAAATGATGGTTATTTTTCATGATATGATTAGTGACATCATGGAATATTACGTAAATGACATATTGGCAAATTTTAGGACTCAGGAAGAGCACCCAAAGATTCTGTGACATATTTTTTAGCGTCTAAGGGAATACAAGGTCCGACTAAACCTAAAGAAGTGTGTATTCGGTGTGTTATCTGAAAAATTACAAGGATTCATTGTTTCAAGGAGATGGATATATGTAGATCCAACAATGATTGTTGTTATAACAGACATGCCTCCTCCTACCAATATCAGACAACTACGAAGCTTACAAGGAAATATCCAAGCCATAAGAAGGTTTATCTCTTAGCTTGCAAATAGTTGCATATGTTCACGCATCTTCTCAACAAAGATGTTAGTTTCCACTGAGGACTAGAGTAGCAAAAAACATTTTCTTTACTCAAAATATATATGGCTAAACCCCCTATTCTAATGCCTCCCACGATAGGTGAACCATTATTTCTTTACATCTCTACCACACACTTCGCAATTGGGGTACTGTTGGCCATGTATGATAAGGAGTAAAGAGAAAAATATTTGTACTACTTAATTAGAACGTTGATAGATTACGAGCTCAACTATCCACAAATTAGAAAGTCTTGCTTGGCCGTAGTGTTTTACGTTTCAGAAACTACCTCATTATTTTCTCAACAATAAGGTCAAGATTTTCAAAGGTAGATCCATTAAAATACTTATTCTCAAAGCCGACACTCATAGGAAATATGGCTAATTAGATCATCTTACTCAACAAGTTTGACATTGAGTATGTACATCAAAATTTAGTAAAAGGAAAAGTTTTAGTAGATCAACTAGCAGAAGCTCTGGTACCAGGTACCAAAACTTTGAGTCTTTAACTTCTTGATGCATCCACAATTTACCTTGAGGAATCAATCATATGGAAACTATACTTTGATGGCTCTTTTATTTTTCATGGTTCAGGCACCAGAGTTATATTGATCAGTCCTACAAGAGAATCGATCCCACAGGCATTTCAAATTGGGTTCCCATGTAAAAATAATATAACAGAGTATGAGGCCCTTATTGTGGAGATGAAGCTAGCTATTAAGTGGGATATTAGACGAGTAAATATAATCGATGATTCCATGCAGATTATAAAATAGGTGAAATATGAATAGAAAGTAAAAGATGATAAAATTATTCCATACAAAAGAATGGTTAATTCTTTAAAGGAGTTATTTGAGAAGATAAAATTCAAGAAAATACCAAGAGCCCAAAACAAAGCAACAGATGTTATGGCTATAGTAGGGTCCATGTTGAGTATTCCACCTGCCAACAATGATATGTCATTTTTTGTGGAACATCTATGAATGCCAACGTATGCCATGCCAGAGTCCTTTTTGGTGTGAGAAGTTATTGGCCCCTTTTCCCTGTTGGCCCCTTTTCCCGTACCTAAAAATGAAATCTCATCCAACTTATAGCCCGTTATACCCTACTTGGGGGTACCCTTTTCCATTGAGGCTATGACGAAAATTTGTTGCACTGTTTAAATCTGGATGAGTCCATTCTAGCAATGGAAGAAGTGCATGAAGGCATCTATGAGGCTCATACTAATGGGATTCTACTTGCAAAGAAAACACTTAGAGTAGGCTACTATTGGCCTACAATGGAAAATAATTGTTGTAAATATGTGAAGAATCGATTGGATTTTCAGAAGTATAGAAATTTGATACATGTGTCTGTGCAATCCTTGCAGGTTGTCACAACCCCTTGGCCATTCTCAAAGTGGGGTCTTGATCTAATAGGAAAGCTTAACCTTGTCTCCTCAGATGACCATAAATTCATCATCACCACTATTGAATAATTTACAAAATGGGTAGAGGTTGTTCCTCTCACCTATGTTGAAGGTGCCCAAATATCTAAATTTCTAATGAACCATATCTTCTGTCGATACGGTACCCCCTTTACTATTATCGTTGAAAATGGTACGCCGTTTAAAAATAAAATTGTGAAAGCATTATGAAAAAAATTTCAAATATCTCTCAAGTTCTCAAACCCCTATTACCCTCAAGGTAATGGGCAAGCTGAAGCTTCCAATAAAACCCTCATCTGTATTATGGAGAAGATGGTGAATACAATGGGCCGTAACTAGCATTTATAGATTCACCCTACCCTTTGGGCATTCAGAACATCTATCTACACTCCTACATGTGCCACTCCGTACTCCTTATTATTTGGCACAAAATTCGTACTACCTTTAGAGATCAGGATCCCAACTTTGTGTATTGAGCTAAGGGACTACCTTAACAAAGAAGAGGACTATAAAGTAGATCGACTAAAAGAATTGGATCTATTAGATGAGAAATGACTTTACAACCTCAATCATCTTAAATTATATCAGAATCAAGTGCGTAGAAGATACAATAAAATAGTAATACCTCGTCAATTTGAGGTAGGATACTTGGTGTTAAAAGAGAATTAAAAAAAGCACCACAAAGGACCAAAAAAAGAAAGGAAAGTTTGAGCCTAATTAGCTAGAGCCATATGTTTTGGTTGCCGAATTCGGTTCATGTGCCTATAAGATTGCTTATTTAGATGACCAAGAGCTTTGGGAACCCATGAACGCAATGCATCTTAAGCATTTCTATGCTTAGGTGTTGGGTCCTTAAAAATATCAGAAAAAGATAAAAAGGTATAAAGACAGAAAAATAAAAAGAGAAATAAACAGGTGCGTCCAATAATGAGAACCACACAATGGTGGCACTTTAGACAATTCCTTTGGTGAAAACCAATTTTCTACGTCATTAAAGGGTCCATTGTTCACAAGCATTTCAGGTCTAGGAGTATGATAGCTTTGTCCTAAGATGGTCTTTACCTTCGTTTGAGTCCCTTGTGATCTTGTCCCTCTTTTCCTGATTTGACTAATCCTAATTTTTAATGTGGAGAGTTTAAATTTGAATAATCCTAGCTCTCACTAAGGGAACATTTACATCATCACCTTCCTACACATAGCATGTGGTATTCTTCCATTTTACATCACATCTAGCACTAGGGGTATCCATGTTTCTTCGTTCCCTTGCACGTTCACTTCAGAAAAACTCTTAGAAAACATTCATATAACCTTTTGAAAATACCAAAACATATAGATATGTTAGTTGTGAAAATAAAAAAAATTTAAATATGTTTTGTAGAAAACTCCAAAACAAATACCAAAAATAGTGAAAAATGTCCCACAAAAACAAAGTAGTAGTTTTCTTACTTTTAGTTGTTGGCTTGTATGGTTTTAGTTGTATTTCTTTTTCATATTGTGCACTTTAAATTGGGTTCACTTGATTACTTGGATTGAATGTTACTTGAATATGTGGTGCATTACATTGAGTTCATTTTATCTTACATACTTGTAATAGTTGTGTTACTTTGATTAGACTTGTTTAACTTGTGCTTGTTATTTTACTTATTCATTTTGTTACCATGTCACCATAATATCAAATAAACCATCACATATCTACATCATATATCAATAAACACTAAGTCTACATCACATATGTATGCTAAAATCTAATCATCAAATACCATATCATCCATGGGGTAAGAGGGGTTGCACATGATCAATATTGTATCCCCCACATCAATATCAAAAATAAAAACATATTTTACTCAAAGTATCTCATCAACATGCAAATATCACATTAGCTAACACTATCTCATAAATCTAACAACAATGTGATATAAAAATAAACATACAGATTAAGCATGATATCTCATAAATACAACATGATACATCACTAATCCATCAATCATCATATATCCATAAATATCAAATCTCTGTGTACAAAATCAACGTGTCTCGATACATATAAGATATAAAAATCCATCGTCAACATGGATAAAAAATGTGTCTTCATCATGAGGCATAGTAAAAAATAATACATAACGTACATCTGTACAAAATTATGCCTTCATATCGAGGTGATCCACCAAAAATATACATCTAATATATCAATAAGATAGTCAACCATGACTCTCACCCTCTCTAGGACTGCCTGGTCCGGGTTTGTCCCTAGGTGGGGGCATATGAGGTGTTGGATGTGTGGAAGATGTTGCACCATGTTGTGCTAACCCATGCTTCTCTGAATCTTACTATCCTGAAGGAACCTGTATAGATCATGCTGATCACGAAAGCATCTATCCTCTAGATCATGATATACTTCCCACTATCTGGCTGAAATCAGGAGCTTTCTACTCGACCAAGACAACCACATGATACTGCATCATGTAATATGTAGCCTCAGTTGCTAGAGAGGCACTCTGGCCAATCAAAAGTTGTACTCCTAAAGTAATAGCCACCTATTGGAGCATGTCACTTGCTGGCATCATAGTGGCTAGCTCTATCTATAGCTAGGCTCTATATGCTACAACTTGGTCCCTGCTGTAGACTCTCTGCGATCACCCGATCTCACTCTATCATGAGTTGTACTCTCTATCATGTCCTGATCTCACTCTGTAATGAGTTGATCCCTCTCTGCAATAATCTAGTCTCTCTAAGTAATGGTCTGGTCCCTCTCAGCTACAACCTGAAGCTATAGGCCTGTAACCTATTGTATATGCTACTAAGGTAGCCACCTAGCCACTAACTTGTACGTGCTGCTCCATATCCTCTCCACTCTTGCCTTCTCCTCTGTCTCCT
This sequence comes from Taxus chinensis, assembly GCA_019776745.2. Classification (NCBI taxonomy): domain Eukaryota; kingdom Viridiplantae; phylum Streptophyta; class Pinopsida; order Cupressales; family Taxaceae; genus Taxus; species Taxus chinensis. Next base: position 281,121,036 of record CM034148.1, read on the forward strand.
AGTGAACTATGTGGTGGACTCACATGAGGGGGTGATGGAGGTGCCCGCAATGGTGCCCGTAATGGAACTCGAAGAGCCATCAGTGATGCCAATATTTGTGGCCGTACAACAACCTGCCACTTCAAAAGCCCCTGTTGTTAAACTCTACTTGATGTACATGAGGATCCGGTCCCTGTGGTTGTATTGGTATGTGACCCCCAACATGTGGGTCTAGACCATGTCCCCCTTATAGCCCCTATACTACCGCATCCAATACTTCTTATGGTATGGTCAATCGACGAGGCAACATTGTCGCATACCAAATGGCGTAATCATGTGCAGTCCCTGGATTAGTTACCTACACCCATTGTACCCAAGGCTTTGGTACCACCTATAAGAAGATAGTACAAGCTCAGCCCAGCCTAATCTAGTCTCCCATATGAAAGGTATCTTTGTATCTACATGCATACCACATCTCATCATCAATAATCCCCTAGATGAGACCAAACCGCCACTGGACCCTATCCACTTTGTACCACTCCATGATGTGACTTAGGTACCCAAGAATAAAATGTTCAACTACAACTATGCTAAGCTCTATCACATCCTCAAGCCACTAATATAACATGCATGGATTTCATGTAATCATGTGGGGTTGTAACTCATCAAATACTTGCCAATAGAAATATGTGTCCCCCATATGAGCACGAATATTGTCTCCATCTAGAACCCAACCAATAAAATATGGCTCCTCAAGAGCTCGAGCTCTCAATGGTCCTGTAGGATGTCCAATCACAATATGGTCCCAAGCCCATATATGTAGCAAAGTGGCAGGACCCATAGACCTTTGTCTGTGGTAAGCTATCAAATGAAAATCCGCGTATAAGTGGAATAGAATGCACTGTCTTCAGCAATAGACCATTCCCTGGAGGAGGAGGTAAATCACTCCAATAAGGCCTCAAGGAAATCAAGAGCCAGTCTTGTCAGGTAGTAATATGCCAATGAAAAGAACTAACAAAAACATAGGGACCCGTACCAACTGCTGATCAATGATACACCTAATAATATTAGTAGTCATACCCCGATAGGGTATGTATACCACTCCAAAGGTCTTGGCTATACATCATTGAATATGGTCCTGACGTCCATCGTAGATAATAAACTGACCCTAGATAGGAACTCATAGGATCTGCCACACATCATCTAACGTAATGCTCATCTCATCAGTCGAAAGATGAAACGTATGAATCTCACTGCGCCACCTCTCAGCTAAGGTTGTGAGAAAGCTATGATCTAATGGAATATGTGGCATGTGAGCCGCATGAGATAAACTAGTCACCTCTAATGTAATCTCTAGAAAACTTTAGTCACATTGGCTAAATGTTTCCTCATAATCCTAGAGTAACCTATGTCACACTAGCATCTCTAGCCGCTCTAAATCCACCTACAAGGTCAATCGGGTCATTTACTATGATCTTATTCTTCTATTCTACCATGTTATTATCTTATTCTATTATTTAATTCTTCTATTTTTATCCAATCCATCTATGTTATCATCTAGGTTTTCCTAGAAACCTTCATTTCTTCTAAATTCATTACAAATTGACTTCTGTGCACTAACGCCCCCTGGCAGTGCCAACACACCCCCTATAACACTATTGTATACATGCCCTTGCACTTTATCACTGTGTGCACAGGTGCACCATAGAAAGCATTAGCACATCAATGCCTTTTCTTACTCAAACAATGGCGCACCCCAAGGGCTGCGTTGGCGCATTCACGTGGATGTTTTACCCTATCTAACCCTAATAAATGTGTTTTAACAGAAATTAAATGCTATAAACTAACAAAAATGAAAATTTTAGGTTCTTTTACCTACGGTCCATCACTAGGGAGTCTCATGTAGTCTCTCACATAATCTGCATGGTGTTTCCAGTTCTGTACCCTCGCCATTTCCTCCCATAGGTCAAAGCTCAATCAATAGTAAAAAGGTACGTGTAGGTGGTAAATAAACTTGCCGCGATGGTTTATATACCCATTTTTATACTCCTCCCCCCTCCCCATGATGTATTTCTCACCCCCGAGGTGCCCTGGATCCATCTTGGTTCTTCTAAATTATTCTAGAACTCGCCATAATGATTATTTTTAATAAATAATTATTTTATGCACATTATTTCTACGCTGGGGCATATTCTTGTTTCCCGACGACCTTTTCTAATATCGGGGGCATATTTTTTCCTTAAGGTGACTTCTGGAGATGTCTCATGATTCAATACTTATTCTACAATATTTTCTTCCTAAAAATTCAAAAAACAAAATAGTATTAAATTTTCAAAAAAACCCAAAAAATTGGTAAAATTATTAAAAATCCAAAAAAATTCAAAAATTCAAAAATTGGTAAATGACATACATGTAGTTGAAGCCTATATCAAATGCATTGTCCTCTAGCATTAAAATTTTTCGTACAAAAACATATTTCTTAGGATATTTCTTGTTCTTTTCTCAAATGAATTGTGGATCATCGTGATCTACTCCATTAACAAAGTTGGCTTGCTTACTACGTCAGTACTCCTGTGCAATAGTGAGTTGTCAAAGACTGTGTCATAGTGCACGAATTCTTTCCATGGGACTACTTATGTCCTGCATTATTCCCCTTGTATGTATCCTTGCTTTGGACACCATTTTTAACCTTTATCGTTACAACACATACATTCGGAAACTAAAGCTTGATAACAAAAACATTGGTGAAATTGTCTTGAACGTTTTCTGTTTGAGTATATGTGATTGTACTTGTTTCTCTATTAGATTATCTGGTTTACTTTCTCGTATTACATTGCATTATGTATGTTACATGGAGTTAAGCATCATTTTACTTTCTCATATTGCATTGCATTATTTATGTTGCAAATAGTTACATATTTTTAGCAATGAACAAATATTAGTAATTTATCTTTTCATGTTATCTTACACTTTTGTTTATTTTAATAAAGGTCAATGATGTAGATCTAGGGGAAAAATTATACTACAAAGTTGTTTATTGAAATATCGGATGCAAATGTTGGGCTTGTCCTATATTCTCCATCATCATTTCTTATCGCTACTAAGTTTTCTTCTAAATCACCTGGGGAAATAAACAACCATGTTTATCCCAATCCTTATTTCTTCTATCCATTTTAATCATAATTTTGTTCGTTGATTGACTTCTTCTATCACCCCATCGACACTCGAGGGAGCCTCCTTCATTATACTAATTTTTCTTCAAAAATTTAATTGTTTATGCTTGTCTACTATATTTAAGGAGAAGTTACTTACTTCACCTCAAACGGGGGAAAAAGTAGACACCTAAATTCTACTTTTACAATCTTGTTGTCAAATGCACAAAAATCACTCTCATTCTTACCAATTCCATTATAATTAGTGATTTCCACTAATTAACTAATGTTTCTTACCATTTTGGTCAATTAACAGCACATTTTTTATTTCCTAACCTCTTTCACATTCAGGATGCCACTTTACGATGAATCGTAAGTCAAAATCCTCTTTCAATAGACAATTAGCAATTATTAGCTAATTAAGCCTTTTTTTCCCTTTTTTTGGTCAATATACCATATTATTGGCTCAAACCCCTCTTCCAGCCATTCAAAATCACCCCATTTCCCTCCAAAACATCTCAGTAAGCTTCAAAATCTTATCCTATCCTCTTAGTTAACCCTAAGTGGTTGATTAAGGCTCCTCGTATCTTAATCACATGTTAATTCACTAATTGTGATTAGAAAAGCTTAATCATGATTAGAAATTCTTAATCTAATTTGTACTTTTAGTCCCACATGCACCAAAATGCTATTTTTACTCAAAGGAAAAACTATAAAAAGGACTAAGTATCTACCCTTAAATTTTACACCATGCTTTGATTTACATCTCATATAAGAAATATGATTTATAGCTAACCTCAATCCTTTCCTAAAGTTTTCAATGGGGTTAGTACATGGGTATCTAAAATGACCATGTAGTCATTTGGAGAGACCATTTTACCTCTCTTAGAGTAGAAACAATCCCAATTTTATTGCCCTCTTAGATCTATTTAGGTCTTTGTTAGTTTAACAATTCAATACATAGTAAGGATGCTTTGTAGATTATTGTTTCAATTCCATTTGGTTTACATTCTTAGCATACTTTGAATATTTGATCATTGATGAATCATTCCTAGACTTCGATCTTGACTATAGGTAGAAATGGTGTTAGCCTTTCCTAGTTAGTCATATTAATTACTTTGTAAAGTTTAGGGTGTTATTAGGTTGAAAGATAAGTAGAAACAAAGGTGGAACCTATTATGGGATTTTGGATCTAATGTTGAGATAAGGATGAATAGATATGATGCAATAAGAAGAATATCTTATGTGGGAGTTGATAGGGTTAATGGTGACTGGGTCGTGTTAACGGCGATCAAGGCCGAGAAAACCATATCATAGTTGATAAACAGGTAGGTGACTAAGATAGAGTGCTTTAGATAAAGCGGAAGTTATGGAACAGAAGCAAGTAATGATGTAAAGATGAAGGAGGTTTAACATAGGATGGATCGATGGTGACTAGGATGGGTCAACGGTGGCCGAAGAAAAACTTGTCACTTGATAAGTTGAGAGGATAAAAAGGGGGATTTTAAAATGATCATAGAAGGATGATGAGATGGAGCTATAAGATGACCTAAAAAAACCTACAAGAAGGTAATGACAACATCTAAAAGGAGGATTCCAAACAAATTCAAGGTCTTCAAGCTTCCATGGATGGCATGCAAAGCTCTAGGGAGGTCACAAAGTTATACTCTGTGTCTTATGAGAATAGAAAAGCACAGTAATTTCATAGAATATCCTAAAATCCAAAACATTTCCCATGCTTGCGAGGAGGGGGGTGGAGGTGTATAAATAGCATTAATGGTGACCCACATGAGTTTTCAGCAACTAGCAAAAACTATAAATTAGGTAGGTGGAGTTCATATTTGATTTTGAGAAAGAGGGGATTAAAATGGCGGGAAAATAGGTGTCAGACTATTTTATGGTTGTATCGTTATATGGGGAGATATTAGGGGTGTTAAATGGGGTGATGAATAAGGGTAGGTGAGGAATATTAGGGATGGAGGATAAATAATAATAGGTATAAAATGAGGGGGAGCTATAAGGGTAATGAAATAATAATACTATTAATATTATTATTGATGTTATGAGATGTTATGATGGGAGTGACTAAAGTAATAAATGAGTAATTAGGTGGGGATAAGGATGATAAAAAGGGGGGTTTACTGATAATGGGATGGGATTAAGGTATGATGGAATGAATTGATAAGGGAAATGGGGTTTGAGAGGGGAATAAGTGTTTACAGGGGGAAATAGATATTTGAATAGGAAGGGGAGGATGAATTTACTAGATGACAAGAAAATGCAGGATGGAGGGACGACATACCAAAAACTCGATGTCTGCACCTAGAATTAACTTAAATCATCCTACTACTCTTCCTCAATCCATAAATATTACTAAGATCATACTGCTTGGGGTAGGACCGTACTCCACATCCTAGACCTGATCTACATAGTTGTGTCACCTATGATTTATCCTACATATGGGTTTTTGTGTCCTTCTTCATCAATATTGTTTATCTTTCCGATCACCCCTATGATCCCCAACCATCTATCCAATCCAAATCCAAATTTATTATTGAAATTCCTTCCAAGATGACCCCATTTAAACTTGTTTTACATCTACTAACTCATTCACATCTAATTTTCTGAAAGTAATATAATCTCTTTTGCTAGGAGGGAATCCTTGCCTCATTCTTGACCCCCTCACATTTAAGCATCTCATTTTCATGAATTCATCTCCTATCTATCCAAATTCCCCCCCTGACGCTAGGGGACTTCAATTTTGACTTTTTTTATCTTATCCAATTTTATTCGACTCATCTCATCTAATCTTAGCCAACCAATCTATCCATCATCTCATTTTTCAAAGCCCACTGTGGCCATACTTGTGCCCTTCTTTTGGGTTTCATCATTTTTTTCATTAAAGTACACCTTTGTGGCCATATTTTGTGCCTCTTTTGGGGCACCATATTTTTGTTGGGGTATGGAGCCTATTTTTTGGTCTTCTTGAATTAGTGTTGAAGTGTTGGAGCTCGAACGGTTAAGTTTGGAGACTTTAGGAGCATTCTGCAGTCATCTGCTGTGACGTTGCTGTTAACATGTTGTTAACTAGATGTCAACGTCAGGGCTATTTTTCCAGCCATGGGAAGTTGAAAGATCACGACTTTCAATCTTCTAGGGTCGGTTTTATGGATTCTTAAAAGGATTGTAATCCTATAAATAGAGGTGTTAGGATATCTTGAAGATATCTTGAGTGTTTAAGAGGTCTTGAGTCTTAGAGATCAAGAGGCGATTAAGAGTGATCAAGGTTATGCAATTGGGTGTCAATTGTGGTTTAGATGTGGTTTAGCATATTTGGAATTTTGTTGTGAGTTCATAACTGAGAGAAGACTGTGAGAGTTGTTTTACTCTTGTTGATAATAAAATCTGAGCAAGTTCTTGGTGGACGAAGCCCACATTGGGTGAACCATGCTAAATCTTGTCTTGTCTTCTTTTGTGCATTTTTCATTTATGCTGTTATATTTCTGCAAGTATAATTCTACTATATAGTTTCCTACTGTTGTGGTTTGAGGAATTGTTTCCGCATATTTTTTCTCCAATTCCTAACAATTGGTATCAAAGCTTTGGTGGTTTTTTTGCTGAAGTTGTAAATCACAGGGAAATTTAAGATTAAGTGGGAGCTATGACAGATGAGGGCAGATCAAGGGTTGAGAAGTTCAATGGGCAGAACTTTGGTTTGTGGAAGATGCAAATGGAGGATTACTTATATCAGAAGGACCTCCATGTTCCTTTGGCTGGAAAAGCAAAGAAACCTACAGCCATGTCGGATGAGGATTGGGAGTTGCTAGATAGAAAGGCACTTAGAGAAATTCGTTTATGCCTTACATCTTCAGTTGCTTTCAACATATCGCAGGAGAAGACCATGGAAGGTCTCACAAGTGTGTTGGGGAAGTTATATGAAAAACCCTCTACCTCTAATAAGATATTTTTGATAAAAAAGTTATTTAATATGAAGATGTTTGAGAATGGTTCTGTTGCTGATCATTTAAATGAATTTAATACGGTTTTGAGTATGTTAAACTCGGTAAAAATTGACTTTGATGATGAGGTAAAGGCTTTGTTGATTTTGTGCTCCTTGTCAAATAGCTAGGATAGCTTGGTTATGGATGTAAGTAATTCAGTCTCTAATAAATCAAAGCTAAAGTTTCAGGATGTGATAGGTGTGATTCTAAGTGAGGAAATGTGAAGGAAGAGCACTGGAGATTCTTCTACTTCTGGAAATGCTTTGATGGTGGAGAGTAGAGGGAGATAAAAGAATAGAGGGAAAGGTAACCGTGGGAAGTTGAATGATTGTGGAAGGTCAAAGTCCAAGAGTAAGCTAGAATGTTGGCACTGTGGGAAGGTTTTTCATGCTAAGAAAGATTGTTGGGTTCTTTGGGATAAGAAGAACAAGAAGAAGGAAACTAAAGAGGTAAATTTGGCAGCAGGTGATGTTTGTCAAGATGCCTTAATTCTTTCTTTAGATAATATTGATGATTCTTGGGTGTTAGATTCAGGGGCTTCTTTCCATGCCACCCCACATAGACATTACTTTACTGATTTTGTTCAAGCTGATTCTGGACATGTATATCTTGGTGATGATGAACCATGCAACATAGTAGGGAAAGGTTGTGTTCAGGTGAAAATGCAGAATGGGAACACATGGCTACTTAAGGGCATCAGGCATGTGTCTAAGTTGAGGTAGAACTTGATATCAGTGGGACAACTGGGTAGTGATGGCTATACGATTAGTTTTACAGTGGATTCTTGGAAGGTTACCAAGGGAGCTCTTGTGGTTGCAAGAGGTAAGAAAACTGGTACTTTTTATTTAACCAATGGTGTTGATTATTGTAATTTAATTGCTGTAGATGGAGATGCAAATTTGTGGCACCAGAGACTCGGTCATATGAATCATAAGGGCATGCAGATTATAAAGGACAGGCTTCCTAGATTAAAGGAGTTAGATTTGGACTTCTGTGAGGACTGTGTTTATGGGAAACAGAAGCGGGTGAGATTCCTCAAGGTTGGACCTACTAGGAAGGAGGGTAAGTTGGAGTTAGTGCATACATATGTATGGGGGCTAGCTAAGGTAAACTCTATTGGTGGTTCATGTTATTATGTCACTTTCATTGATGATGCAACTAGAAAAGTTGGGGTATATTCCATTAGAAAGAAATTTTATGTGTCTGAAACTTTCAAAAGATGGAAAGCCTTGGTTGAGAATGAAACAGGTCTCAAGCTGAAATGTCTCAGGTCAGATAATGGAGGGGAATATTGCAGCAATGAATTTATTGATTACTATTTGGTAAATGGGATCCACAGGAAAAGAATGGTTCCAAATACTCCACAAGAAAATGGAGTGTCAGAGAGAATGAATAGGAAAATCATGGAGCATGCTAGGTGTATGAGGTTACATGCGGGGCTGTCACTCATGTTTTGAGTAGAAGCGGTAAGCAAAACTGTTTATATGATTAACAGAGGACCCTTTATGGCCTTGGATGGAGGTATACCTAAGGAGGCTTGGTCTGGTAAGAAAATTGATTACTCATTTCTTAGAATATTTGGATGTGAGATATTTTTTCACATTGATAAAGATGATAGGACCAAGTTAGAGGCTAAGTCTAAGAAATGCACCTTTGTTGGATATGGTGAAGATGATTTTGGTTTCCGTGTTTGGAGTCTTAAAGACAAGAAAGTATTTCAGTCTAGAGATATTGTCTTTAATGAAAAAATCATGTATAAAGATCAGTTACAGGAACAGAAAGAGGAATCAAAGAAAGAATACATAGTGTTAGAGGACATTGCAGACAGTAAGGTGTCCAAGGGGCTGGTTTAGGTTTAGCATGTTCCTGCACAGCCAGTTCAGGTACCTACTCATCAGGAACCCCAAACTCTTGAGGTGAGGTCTTCTAGGGTAAGAAGGGAACTTGAATGTTTTATTCCATATTTGAATTATTTATTTCTCACTAACAGTGAAGAGCCAAATTTCTTTGAGGAATTAGTGCAGGTGGATGTCAGGAAGAAGTGGGGGCAGGCCATGGATGAAGAGCATAGATCTCTTATGGAAAACCAGACTTGGGATCTGGTGGAGCTACCCGAGGGCAAGAGAGCATTGCAAAACAAGTGGGTGTATAGAATCAAAGAGGAAGATGGAGGTAGGAAACGATACAAGGCCTGGTTGGTGGTCAAAGGATTTGCACAGAAGAAAGGTATAGACTTTGATGAAATTTTTTCTTTGGTTGTTAAAATGAATTCTATTAGGACTGTTCTTGGTTTAGTTGCAGTAGAAGACCTGCACTTAGAACAATTGGATGTGAAGACTTCATTCCTTCATGGTGAGTTGGAGGAGAAATTATACATGCAGCAGCCACAGGGTTATAAGGTCAAAGGGAAGGAGAGGTTAGTGTGCAAATTGAAGAAGAGCTTGTATGGCCTGAAACAAGCTCCACGACAGTGGTACATGAAGTTTGGCAGTTTTATACAGGAGCAAGGTTACTCAAGGTGTCACTTAGACCATTGCGTGTACATCAAGAAGTTTCTTGATGGTAGTTATATTATTTTGTGCCTGTATGTAGATGATATACTTGTTGTAAGGAAGAACATGGAAATAAAGGTACTCATGAAGCAGCTAAGTGAATCCTTTGCTATGAAGGATTTGGGGGCAGAAAAAAAAATCCTTGGTATGGGAATAAATTAGAACAGGAAGGAGAGGAAGTTGGTACTATCTCAAGAAGAGTACATAAAGAAGGTCTTGGAGAGGTTTAGTATGCAAGATGCTAAACCAGTTGGTACTCCTTTGGAAGGTCACTTTAAATTATCAAAGGAGCTAAGTCTCAAGACTAAGGAGGATAGAATACAGATGTCTAGGGTACAGTACTCATCAGCAGTTGGTAGCTTGATGTATGCTATGGTATGCACTAGGCCTAACATTTCCCATGCTGTGGGAGTAGTGAGCAGGTTTCTGAGTGATCCAGGTAGAGAGCACTGATAGGCAGTAAAGTGGATCCTTCGGTATTTGATAGGGACCATGGGAGCAACATTGTGTTTTGGTGGATCAGACACTACATTACATGGATATGTAGATTCAAACATGGCAGGAGATTTGGACAACAGGAGGAGCATGACAGGTTATGTATTTACGGTTGGTGATACAGTGGTGAGTTGGATTTCATGGTTACAAAAGGTTATGGATTTGTCAACCATAGAGGCTGAGTATGTTGTTGCCACAAAGGAAAGAAAGGAGATGATCTAGTTATAGCAGTTGCTTGATGAGTTGGGGCATAAGCAGGAAGTTGGGAGACTACACAGTGATAGTTAGCAAGTGGAAGATTTTTGGGGTGTGGAGCCTATTTTTTGGTCTTCTTGAATCTCCAAGTGTGTTGAAGTGCTGGAGCTCAAACGGTTAAGTTTGGAGACTTCAGGAGCATTTTGCAGTCGTCTGCTGTGACGTTGCCATGACGTTACTGTTAACATCTTGTTAATTGGATGTTAATGCCAGGGCTATTTTTCCAGCCGTGTGAAGTTGAAATATCGCGACTTTCAATCTTCTAGGATCAGATTTATGGCTTCTTAAAAGGATTGTAATCCTATAAATTGAGGTGTTAGGGTATCTTGAAGATATCTTGAGTTTTCAAGAGGTCTTGAGTCTAAGAGATCAAGAGGTGATCAAGAGCGATCAAGGTTATGCAATTGGGTGTCAATTGTGGTTTAGATGTGGTTTAACATCTTTGGAATTCTGTTGTGAGTTCATAACTGAGAGAAGACTGTGAGAGTTTTTTTACTCTTGTTGATAATAAAATCAGAGAAAGTTATTGGTGGACGTAGCCCACATTGGGTGAACCATGTTAAATCTTATCTTGTCTTCTTTTGTGCATTATTCATTTATGCTGTTATATTTCTGCAAGTATAATTCTGCTATATAGTTTCCTACTGCTGTGGTTTGAGGAATTGTTTCCGCATATTTGTTCTCTAATTCCTATCAAATTTTCCTTCAAAATTCCACCATTTTGGCCATATTTTCCCATCCTTTGGGGGACCATTCATTCTCATCCAAAATACACCGTTGTGGTCATATTTTTCCCTCTCTTGGAGGACCATCTATTCATCTCATTAGGGACGCATATTTTATTCAGTTCCTTATAAGGTAGTGCATAGTTTTTTATTTTCTCTCACTTATATCATCGTATCCCATATTTTGCAATTTTTAATCATATCTTATCATGAATTTTACCTCAGTGACCTTGTCCTACTCTAGAAAGGAGCCAACGTGGAAAGTTTTTCCCTAACTAGATTGGACCATACATTATCACACATAAGTATGGGTTGGGAGCCTATTGTTAGGCCTCCCTTGATGGTAAACTGGAAGTGGAACCACTTAACACATTACACTTGTGACCATTCTATTGTTAGCATTTCTACCAGTGAGCACTTAGTCATATCTTTAGATCATTCCTCCATCACCATCCTCTTCCATCTATCATTGTAATGATTTGGAACTATGTGGTCTACCGTTAGTTTCCTCATCACGACCTTAAATATTGGAACCACGACTCTTCCCATAGCATTTCCCTTATGGATAGGTTCTCCCTTCTTTGTGAGAAATCCCTGATCATTACATCCATAACCATCTTTTATACCTATTGGAACCACGCTAAGGATCCACATGTGTCTCTTGTACAATCATTTTCCCCTTCTAAGTGGTCTACTTAGTTATTCCCAGTTCTTTCCCATATAAAAATCAAAATTCATGGATGCTTCTTATCAAAAGTCAAAGCTATAAAAAAAATACTGCTCCCTTGAAGGACAACTATTCATATAAAAAAAATCAAATCAAATAAATAGACTGATCCCTCAAATGACGATTATCATGTATATCATTCCTGCCATCTATATCATATATGTATAAAGTAAATCATACCCTCGAAGGATGCCTACTATTTTGTATCATGGAATTGAAGGCTTCCCACATCGATCAACCTTCCATTTTCTTAGCATCCTAAGAAATCTTCCTGAATTTATCAAAGTTATCCTAGCAGACTTCCGCATTGATCATTTTTCTCTTTCCCCTTCCCAGAGCTGGGGCATAGATTTAAGGAACACCACATATGGGGGATCCTCTTCCTTTATACAAGTTACATCATGATCCCCTTAAGCATGCTGACATTAGGTTTATGAGATTAATTCATCCATAATTCCCTCATGATCTATGATATGGCTAATTACTATTGGTTATGTGGTAACATCTGTTTTGGTTGTATGTGCCTTGCATTACCTAGATCACCCTTTTGTTTACCTCCAATGTGGTTGGTGGATTTATTTCCACGCATTCTCCTTGATATGACGTAGCATCATTTTTAACCTTTGGTCACATTACATTTGATCAAATATCTTAATATCTCATCCTATCACACTTTATCTATCTTATTCAATCTACCACATTTTAAGTCCACTCTTGTGGCTATATTTGTGTCCCCTCTCGGGGCATCGTATCACGCATTTTGTTATCTCAATTTTTTGGCCATATTTGTGCTCTTTTTCTAGGGCACCATTTCATCATTTCATCTTGTCTCAAGTCCACCCTTGTGGCCATATTTATTCCCCCTTGGGGCATTTTATATCATCCTTTCTTATCTTTCCTTTTCGGCCTTTTTTTCATGTCCTCTGTTGGGGCACCATATTATGATCCATCTTCTCATCAAAGTACACCTTTTGTGACCATACTTATGCCTCTTTTGGGGCATCGTCTTTTCATTAATGTCCACCTTTTATGGCCATACTTGTGCCTCTTTTGGGGCACCATCTTCTCATCAAAGTCCACCTTTGTGGCCATACTTGTGCCTCTTTTGGGGCCATACTTTTGCCTCTTTTGGGGAACCATCATATTTTCTCTCAAAGTCTGCCTTTGTAGCCATATTTATTTCCCCTTAGGTAATTTTATATTATTAATTTTTTTATTTTTTATTTTAGGATATTTTTGTGCCCTTTGAAGGGGCACCGTTATTCCCATCTTCATCCTTTACAGACGCATACCTTTCATTCGATTCCTTGCGTATGAAGGATTTTACATTATTTTTGCATTTGGTTGTGCATAGTTTGATGTCTACTAATGACCCATTGGTCCTCATGGATCACATCCATTTGAGAGGTTTCCCATTGGATTCCCTCCATTTTGCAGTGATTTTTTCCCACTCACTGGTTCGTAGAGAATTATTGCCATCTCCAATGAGACCGTCCTTTGATCCCTACCGACGTGATATCAAAATCAATGCCATCAGTTTTATTTTTGTGTATATCCTTATTTCTTGGGGCATCTTACCTCACCTCATTGTTTTACCCATATTTATTTTCCCAACCGCCCTTCAAACATCTACCTTTGTCAAAATCGTCATCAATTTCCCTTTGTGTTATCGATCCCTCGTTTTTGGGGGAGCTAATCATCAATATTCCATTATTATTTATCCTAATCATCATTTTTCTCTCATGGATTGCCACAAACCTCTCGACAAAAAGGGGAAAATGTAGACACCAAAATTTGGTATTGATACTCTTGATTGCTTGCGCACGCATTTTCCACCGTGGTCTTAATTAGACCCATTTATTTTTAATTTCATGACCATCTATTATCCCATCACCTTTAAATATTAATTAATTATTGTTAACTAATCTAAAATAACTAATTACCCCTAATTAGATTTCATCTCCTCTAATTAGCTTTCTTTGGGATGCTTTTATCCGTAACCACCTAAATTTACATCCTTATGCTTTTTCCATACTTTATCCTACCCATCTTTATCTCCTATCTACCCATTACACTTCCCTTAACAACCCTTACCCGCAAACATGCTTTAAAGCATTTATCCCAGTCCATAAAGCCCCACACCTTGAGTAAATAAATGATTTTATCATCTAAGGAACACTTTCCTGCAATCGGTGACAACTCAGCCTAGTCACCATCAAACCTATTAAATTACATTCACCCCTTCTTCCCAAGGTAAGAATACAAATATCTAAACTTTTTTGGGACTTGCAAAATTTTTCTCGTGCCTAAGTACCTCTGTAATAGTTATAGACCTCTTGAAGCTCCTTTCAATTTTTCTTGCATCACTTGTTCCATACTTTGTGATATTATCATCATTTTGTGTTGTTTTATTGAGTTATTATCATATTATTGCTTACTTTTTTAAATCTAACATTTTACAGGATCATATCATCTCTAAAGACCTCATTTTGGTCGTCTTGTTTGTCTATCATACTTGCAGGTTCTCTATCTAGCTTATCCATCCTCGGCCTTATCTTGCACTACCTCGGTCACTGCCATTCTAGCCAAGTCGCCATTAACCCAACCCTGTGTCATCATCCTTTTCTTTTTCCAAACCCTCTTTAGTGTCTATTTCTAACCTATTAGTGTTTCTATTCCTCAGCTCCATTATTTGGCTTCTCTGTCACTCCAAATCTACTCTTCCTGTCACCGGTCACCACCAATTCAACACAATCACCGTAGACCTGAGCCCTATTTCCATCCGATCCCTCCAAATATTTTTCTTCTTGTATATTTTATATTTCCCTATCTCATATTTCATTCTATAGGTTTCTCTTTGCGTTTACAGGTCTCAGTCATCACCAAACTCACATTCAAATCCTTCCATATTTGCATTTCATCTGTTGTTATGTTCTTTCTACTTAGGTCATCATCAACCTAAACTCTACAGCCTTGGTCACCATTGACCCTACTAGGTAACTTTATTTTATGTCAATTTAGATCAGATTTGTATGTGCCTTACATTTTTGCATTTCTAGTTTATGTGTGCTTCAAATTCTGCATACTATCTAGTTTATTATTATTGCTTTTTATCATCTTTTATCAAACATAAGGGTTGACATCCATCAAGGAAGTTAATTCTTATTGGATCCAATTTCATTGGGAAGCCCCCACATCTACCATATAATCCATTTTCCTATTAGTGTCTTTGTTGTGCAGGTCATCATGTTATAGTGACGACGATCCATCATTCACTTTACGCTCATCTTCATGTATCTGTCACACATTTGAAGTAGCTTAAACCCTCCATGTTATGAGTTATTTAGTTTTATTTATAACTATATCATTAACTTTGAAAGAAATTAAAAATTATATCAACACCGTTAGTTCCAAGTTTCAGCTTCTGATTCCTTCATTAGCACCTCTAAAACTCAACTCTTTGCCAAAAAATAAGAGGCTTAGAACTGTTTACACTGTACTTAACAACTGTTAAGGGTAACTCAATAGAGGATAAATAATTTGGTCTAATTCATTCACCAACACCTTGAAGACCCCTTTTCAAAGCTATCTTCGAAATTACAAGGAATTTTATCGGTTTAACCCCAAGAAAAATTATTTTCTTCTAGCTAAACCCTATTTTAAGGGTTTTCTCCTCTATGTAAGACTGAGAGGGAAAAGTGGATTTATTCTTATTAGTTTCTCCTTCTTGATCAAATATTCAAGTTGGAAATGGATTGTGTCAACATTTGTGACCTCTCAAAAATAAAATTATCTCATGAACAACTTTAATATTGTCTGTAACTCTATTTTCTTCAGTGGACTTAGACTATGACTCTCTCTATTTCAAACATATGGAATGCCATAAGATTCTTTATAGCTTCAACCACTTATACCAGAAAAATAAAAATCATTCAATCCTCTCCTTCTCGATCTATATGGTCTTGGGTCCAGAGGGGGATTACACCTTAGGCAAACTAGGCAGTTGCCTAGGGCGCCAGCAGTCAGGGGGTGTCTGAATCTAAAAATTTCCTTTTTGTCAGTTAATTTTAGAACTTAAAATAATTTTTCTGAAGACTTAATATTGATCAACCCATTTATGGATATTACTGTATAATAACATAAATTTCATGCATACACATAAAAAAAATTTGTAATATTTTTGCAAGTAAAAGAAAATATCACATATTTATAAGCACATATGATTTTTTTGGTATTGTTACCCATTCTCTAATGTAGTCCAGATTATGTAGGTGTGTAATTTGTTCTACAAAAAGGTTAATGTATTTTTATAACATTTCTAGTGTATCAAGTAGAGGTGAGTATAATTAAAGGAAAAAATTATTTGATTTTCTATTCTTAAATTTTTGGGGAAATTTTCTATTATTTTGTTATGGAGGAATCCGTAAGCCTGGTCCAAATACGACTCTTCACAAAACCATGGGAGCTACATAAAAAATTTTGTTTCTTTGTAAAACAATGGTGGTTTCTTTCAGGATAGAGTTCATGTCACCTACTTGATATGGCTAAATCATACGTGTAAGAAGCCTTGTACAAAATATTGTATTTTTTGCATTATGAGCTTCTCCTACAACTAATGTTTTCCATCCACAGAATATTTTTCATCCTTCCCTGATAATTTAATAATATATTTTTATTATTATTTTATTATGACCATGATGTAAATTTAAAAATACAAAAATATAGACATATTTTATTTATTAATTTTATGGAAAAAAATATTAAATAATTTTTTGAGGAGGGGCGCCCACTCAAACTATTGCCTAGGGTGCTCACGACCTTTAATTCGGCCCTGCTTGGGTCCCCTTAACTTCAAAACAAGTAATACAACTCTATGCTCTGCTCTTAAGACAGAGAAATTCTATTTCTTCTCTATTATTTAAACTAATCATGAGTAAATATGTTGTTTCATATTAATCTGAAAGAACTCCTTGAACTTTACTAATATCATATACTTCCCCCACTCATATGAATCAACCTTCTAGTCAAATACCTTCCCAAACTCATTATCTATCTTGCATTTCATAGTCAAATAACTTGCTACAGGGCTGCACAATATTGTTCTCATACACATATCTCTCTTTCAAATAATGGATCAATAAAATCATGTAAACATAAAAAAATAGAATTCTTACTAGTTTTAACTCATTCCTCAAGTACATGCATAAAATTCAAGTTCTCAAAAACTCAAGAATGAATAAACTCTTTACCACACTTCTTCTTTTAAGGAATTTGTTCTCACCTTAGTGAGGCTTTCTAAACCAGACAGATAATAGGTATTTTGTAACCACTCCAATAAAGAATGTTATCAAGATTCAAACCTTATTCCATGAGTTTTACACACATATTCCTTCACTTATTGTCTGGACAATATGTTGTCATACTCCATTTAACTATAACAACAACTCATACTACACCTACCCTATCCTCTAAAAAAGAGTTTTCTCATCCATAACACTTTCTAATGCTAAAACATGATTTTCTTACCACTGTGAAGATCTCTACAGGATCTCTAATATGCATTTACATTAAAAAATTCAGTCTAATATATTTCTACTCAAATAAAATTGTTTTACCTTATCTTTTGGATCCATGGTTGTAACTACATAGATTTTCTATAAGGAGTAACTCACCAATTATCTCAACCTTAAATTGAAGGGTATTTGGAATTGCATACAATCTTGTATACCATATCATTTCTTCTTATTGGGATGGTCATAAATATTTCAATATTAAAGTTTTTACAAGGTGTCACAATGCCCAACTCATGGATCGAATGTTGCAAGGTCCGTCTAGAGTTACATTGTAAGTTGACATGTTATATAACATTATCTTGTGTTGTGGATCTAGATTTGGAAGATCAATCTTAAGAAAAATAATGATTCCTGTAAGAACTTACATATTGTTTTCAAATAATGGGTATTCTCACACACCCAATCTTGTATCTCAATTAGCTTAAAAACAATTACAAAATCTCTTCCTATATTACAATTTACTCTCCTTTCAACGAAATTTGTTTCAAATAAATATAAACATATCTAGATCACAAAGTCCATTTTACTTTGAGTGATTAATCAAGTGGAAAGGAAAAATTATCTCTTTGAATTACAAAAAGGAGATTCAAATTCAATTTTACTTTTGTTAATAGTATTTTGGGTTGAAATCCAAGATGTTGGCTTGTTAAGAAAGTGAATAATTTGATATAAATTTGCATTGGTTGTTGATTAAATAACTAATAATACGTCATATAAAAATTATTGAAGTGGACTCTAATAAACTCCTACAAGTCCAAATAAGACAAAATTCACTAATTCTTAAAGGAAAGATAAGATTTTGCATAACATCCTTTGACTTAGACTGAGTTTTTCCTTGAAATTTAGACCATTTACTCACCATGCTCTCACTTTCAAGTTACTTTTCTCCTCTTGAAATTAGACTATACTGTCACAAAATTTGTTTCTTTTTCTTGGTCAATCCTTCTAAAAATTTCCCTAGACTTATGCCACATGTAATGTCATCTTTATACAAAGTTTGGACTCTTTTTTATGGATAATAAAAAAATTTGGCTCGTTTTGTTCATCACTACAAACCCTAGACATGATATAGTTTGCAAACACTATTATTTAGTTTTTGGCACTTTTTTGTACATTGTAAACTAATATATGGATTTGAATACACTTGTATACCTTCACTTCAAGTTTCAACTCCTTCAAATCTATCTAGACATCCAAACATTGCTTAGGACTTAGAGAAATCTGTTTTATAAGTTTATACTAGAATTTTTAGTAGCATGTACTAGTCCTCTTGAATCTTTTCTCAAATGTAAACCTCTCTACATCAAGGATTACACCAAAAAATGATTTTCAAAGCTTACACAAATCTCATAAGATATTTCCAACATCTAAATTTATAATGAGAGCTTTATCATTCATGTAATTATATCCTTAAACATGATTCTTGATTACATCTTTTGTGCATACATGATAATAAGATTGTTCTAACAACTCAAGGATTCATTTTCCTATTATCACCTCTTGAACATTCATTTAGCATATTAAATCAAACGATCATATTCTTTCAAACATGTAAAAATAAAAGAACACATTTCATTTTTAATATTCACCAATAATACAACCATTCCATCATCTATTCAAAGGAAAATATGCATTATTAAATTCTTTCATATGTGTGGCGATTTTGATAAGCATGCCCAATCTTCTATAATGCTTGAATAGTAGCCAATGTTTTAGGTTGATGTATCTATAAATAATTGTAGCTTCATATATGTGTGTGTATACACTAGATTGGTGACAAATATAGTTACAGGTATCATTTACTGCTATTATATAGATTTTACTAAATAGTAGAGGATAAACAACCCGTAATAGTCTAAAAATATGATTTTTCCTTCATAATCACCACAAAGACATCACATGAACTTTGCAAAAATAATTTTCTACTACAGAAAAAAAAAAATTATGGACTACTTCAGATGTGGAGGATATTCCGTCAACATGAGAGTGCATGGGATGAAGTGCGCTTTTATTCCTTTAACACATGCAAGAAAAGAAATAAGGATATGACTTATGGTGTTATGCTAAAAATGAGTAGTTTATAAGATTCTCAAGGATAAATATTTGTAGCTTTTAATTTTTTCTTGAAATTGGTTTTGAAGAGAATTTACACCATCATTTCGTTAACTTAGGAAAATTTACAGGGAATTTATTAGGATTAAGCTTTAAGTCACACTCAAAACTATAACTTACTATTATGTACATGTTATACTTCCAAGAAGCATAACAAAATAGTCTATAATCTGGATGATTTAATTTCATAGACTCAATGATTTTGATTGTCCAAGATTAATGGATTTTCTTAACCCACAATTCATATATTCTAGTCTTCTATCTCATAAAGACAAAGGGTATATTTTTTGCCCATCAAATATGGACAATTCCACGTAACTTACAAATGTAATTCTCCATGATGTCCCGGGTAATCTCTCAAATACAAGAAACCATATGACTTTATTTAACCATCTGTGTACTCCCTCTCAACCATATGGCTCCTTTACCTCCATAACTCCCTTTTCACTTTCAAAAATCATGTGACACACTTTAAAAATATCTTCTTATCTCTAGTGACACACCCTCACACTTAACATTGCACATCTCCAAAGCATTTCAATTTCAGTCACCATTCAGTTGCAATTTCATTGGAACTTGTGTTCACAATATTTGATTATTTGAAAGAATTAAACACTATACAAAATAATGAAAGTGAGAACCAATATTATGATTGGAAATAATGAATTAATCCTTTAAATAAAGACATGACAGATATCAAGTGGAATGACAACATAAATAAAATCCAAGATCTAAATGATTTTTTTATTTCTTCTTATATTAAAATTATTAGAATTAATGTAAATACACCATGTTCTAATGTAGATACTAATATAGACAATACAAACTATTATTTCAAATAGTATGTTACAATTAGATAATAACGGTTTTACAAACATGTGTCAATGACACATTTTAAATTTTTTTTCTCATTACATTTATTGGGAAAACCCAATGTTCTTTTGAGCACCTATTTCAAGTGGTTTTGTTCCCACTTGTGAATCGTCGTCATATCTTGAAATTTTTCCATGGAAACTTATGAAATTTGTAGCCTTGACAAACTCATTGTTTCCAAGATTTTATGTGCCATCTGTAGATAATATATTTCCAACTCCATAAATTGACCTTCGACTTGCATAGTTCCACGAGCTTCATCATAAAAAAAAATTTCCTCTCGTAGTTGTTCGTTTTCTTTTTCATAAAACATAATTTTCTCTTCCAAAACCTTCACATGTTTTTTGTCAACTTCCCTCATGTCCTTGTACCTTTTTTAGAAATGATGGAAACTCTAGGGCGTGCGAATCTGTGTGAAAACATTATGGTACAATATTTACATTAAAAAATCAATGTAAACATTTTTTTTACGGTATTTACCTCCATAGACAGTAGACTTCAAGTCATCTCTTCTCCTTTTAGATGGACCATAGTAACTATCAAATGTGTTAGCATTTTTTAGTGGATCGGTGATAATTGAAGGTATCTTCCCACCACTGTGCAATTTAGTTCAAACCATCACGGTGGACGATGTGAATCTGGAAATGTGATAGAAACACAATGTTATTGGTCAATTAATTACACAATAAAATAGTCAAAAGTCATCATTATTTTAAATTGAATATATATATATATATATATATACATATGACAATATATATATATATATATATGATCATAGATTGATCATTACATTGTCAACATACAAAATATTTACCATTGTATTGTCTACATACAAAAGATGTAAAATGATGACTTGACTTATTAATATGTAATGAAAATTACATAAAGAAAAAATAACTAATTTCAATTAAACTATAATCATGTCCATCATTAAATTGAAAAAACTAAGTTCGATTAAACTATAATTTTATCCATCATTAAATTGGCATATTAGAGGGATTTGTACTCTCATCAATATACTATAAGGTTGTCCATTAATTCACAAATTTTTGAAACAATTCCCAAAACCTTCACATAAGATAGATAAAAATGAGATTTCAAATGCATAACAAGATTGAAATAAGGAATCAAATCAATAAAGGTTGCATGCCAATTTTGTAAATGTTTTTCATGGCCAAGACCAACCTTCCAATAATATATTCAGGTAATCAATTGAGTTTGACTACTATAATGCATAAGAGAGGATTGTAAAGTATCAACCAAGTGTGAAACTTTGTAATAATAATAACCAAGAAAAGAAGAACCTTAGGTTAGTGCACATGTGTCATATTTGGAAATATAAAGAGGTGTGACAACATGTGGACATAATCTAAATGACCAACATAAAAAAGAACGTGGAATATGGAATAAATCATGTGAAACGAGTTTTAAATCTCAGACAAGTTTCCAAACTTGCTTTAAAATCCATGTACATGAAGATCTTGGAGAATCAACAAAGAAGTGGATAGATATCAAGCCACGTGGAGGAGACTACTATTTTATTAGTTTAGAGACCAAGCACATGATGAAAAAGGAATAATCCTATAGTAGTAGTTTGAAACCATGATGATGGAATAATGATTTTGAAACAATTCCCAAAACCTTTGTTGATATCATTGCTTATTTCCAACACTGTAAGCAATGATAACACAATATTAAACATTTTTCCAACATTAACTTTAAAATAAAAACCTCAAACTAGGATACAACACAAAAATACTCATGTAGAATGAAAAATCCTAAAGAAGAAAATGCAAGTCATTTCCCTTTTCATACTAAACTGGAAAAAAAATCAGCTAGATTCCAAGCACACATAAGATTAGGAAAAAATTTAGCTATTTGATATCATTTTTTTTCAATATTAAATAGCTAACTGTTTGATATATAAGTTTTTGGGAGTAATGTCTTAATCTAAGTTTGTATAATCACCATGAAGAACTAGTGACTAGTTATCAATAATGTGCAAACGAAATGATATGTAAGGATGTAGTTACACAATAGTTTAGAAATGAATTGAAAAATATGGTCATGTGCTATTTGAAAGGCTCAAAGGAAATATGAAATAAAGAATACAATTATATCACCGTGCTTCTGGATCAATTTTGTATGTAATGGTTTGTCATAGCTAAGAGGATGAAGAAATACATATTTTTCCCATGATGATTTATGAATCAAAGGGTATATTAGGATTTTTTAAGTTATTCAAGTTCCAAAACTTCACCATCGATGTAACTTACACACTTCCTGTAGACACCTAAAATTGGTTTCTCAATTTAGTGTCCCTCACATTCGTTTTAGGTAACCTGGGGCACGTTCACGTCA
This sequence comes from Taxus chinensis, assembly GCA_019776745.2. NCBI lineage: Eukaryota > Viridiplantae > Streptophyta > Pinopsida > Cupressales > Taxaceae > Taxus > Taxus chinensis. The sequence goes on from CM034148.1 coordinate 281,143,844, forward strand.
CCAACTATCCCCTTGGGATATTATCCAATTTGTGATTTAATCACTTACTCTAAATTTAATTCATCACATCACATCTTACACATGAGTAATTAAATAATTAAATATTTAATTATGCTTCTTCCCATGCATCTTAATCACTTATCTACCCCAAATTTATTCTACCCATGTATCACATCCATTTTTAAATCTTCCCTAAGCGGGATATTTCCTGTGGTCGGGATAAGTCTTGTCTTTTTCGAATCGATCAATTTTGGCCATCTCGGGAGTCTTCTCCGCGATCGGCGCCGACCCATTTGGTCGGCGCCGATTTTATAGGAGTGGCGCCGATTATAAAAGCAGGTCCATGGCTCAGTTCGAAGGACCGAAAAAGAGACGAACGAGCGAAAGAAAGCACTTACGCACGAACAGAGAGCGAGAAAGATTCAGGTTGCAAGAAAGAGAGATCTTTTTAGCATCAATTGTCTCAGTTAGGGCAGATCCTGTCCTAATCAATCCCTGAGAGGAGCACCGTTACTCTGCCCGTATCATATCAACATCATACACCATCATCTATCATCTAGTGACTCTGTTTCAGCGTCTCTCCATCTTCGGCACATCTTGCAGACTACATTCACCTTCCAATCCCTGAATCTCATCGCACAGTCCCTGATTGGTCAGTCTGCCTTCAGTGGGACACTGATCTTATCCAGTCGACGCCGATCAGTCCCAGTCGACGCCGATCACATCAGTCGCCGCCGATTATACCCAGTCGACGCCGATTTCACTGCAGAAAGGTAAAAGGTCACAGGTAACACAAATCCAACATTATTTCACAGTTCCCTGTTTTCTGTACTTTCTGTCTGCTGTTCAGTTTCTGTTTTATTACTGCAATCAGAAAATCTAGTCTTTATTTATATCTTTTATCATGTATGCTTCTTTTCTTATGAAAACGTGGACTGACATCCGTCGAGGAAGCTCATCGCTTCTCGGGACCCGCTTCTTGGGCAGTCCACTTAAATATCTTTTAACGTGGTCTTTTTCTGTCAAGCATCGGTGTGTTTGCAGGTTATTCGGAGCTATTGTGAAAATTGCTCGTGTTGCGCCCGTCTTGTCTGCATCAGCTTCCTCATCCGTCTACATCTTCATCAGGTATCGATTTCATTGGAGTTTTTCAGGGTTTTTTGTGTTTAGTTTGGTACATTAACTTGGGACAGGTAACAAACGCGAAATTCTTGATCTACATTCTGGCACGCCCGGTGGGACTTGAACCAAAGTCCCTTATTGGTAAGTTCATTTCTTTCTAGGTTTTGAACTTTGTTCCTTTTCTTTCACTGATTTCTATCGGTCCTATTTGAGCATTTCTGTTCATCATTTCAATCTTGCTTTTTAGGCGAAATCATTATCTGGAAATTTTTCTATTTTTAGAAAAAAAAAATTGTTTTCATCACCATTATCTGGATGTATCTTTCCGGATCTTGTTTGTTGTTTGCTTGATCTTTCTTGCGGATCACTTTGCTTGCTCGTGGGATTTGTTCGAGGGGAAGAGCTCAACAATGCGCTTTTTGAAGTCCACACACCTTGGAGAGCTAAACCTACAGGTATTCCTCTTTTTCGGTTGTTTCCTCCTTTTTTTAGGATTTCTTTGTTGGTTATCTATCACATCCAAATACTTCAGTTTTTTGGTGCTTAAAAAGAACTTATCGCATTTGGGAAAGAACTTGTTTGGACTTGTCTTCATCGAAATCAAACATTTCGTTTTAAGTGCTTAAAAAGAACCTTTTCTTTGTCATGCTGCATGCTTTTTCATCTAGTTTTAATTAGGTTGGAAAATTGATCAAAATCGGTAGTGACACTATTTGATTTTTATTTTTCACCTTTGCACACAAAGCCAAAATCACTAGGTATAAAGCATCTAAACAAAACTCCTTCCCTGGCCTCGCCTACTTGGAAGTGATATCCAAGAGGAAGAGCCTACGCGGTACTCGGGCTGCGCTATAAATTCATAGAAGATTTTGGTATATATTGGCAAAAGCACCCCGAGCTCCCTTATCGCAGCAGTGTGTGAAGTGCGGGGGTAGGCCCCTATATCAAGCCACGATACCGGTCTTTTACTGAAGTGCCTTCGGGACTCCTCACCACACATTACCCAAACCATCCTTAGTTTGGCTATCTGAGTAGTTCCTATTCTAAAAAGCCTGTCCCCTAACATTTTCTTTTCTTAAAAGCATCAAAAATTTAAAGGAGATAATCACTTGCGCTGCTTGAATTGTTTGTGCAGTAGCTAGGACAATCTTCTTCTTGCTTGTTTATGACGGTTATCACCCAGTCACAATCTAGGAAAATGGCCCAACAGGTTTCCTTCCTTCCTCCGAAATCAACCACCACGGGATGTTTCCGGCAGCCCCCTCCATCTTCCTCGGGACCACTATTAGTGGGTTCCCCCTCATGGTCGTATAATCCTTTCCATCAAGCCAAAACAATCCCATCACGTCCGGCTTCTCCTAGTCCATCAGAAATATCTTCTGACTTGGAGTCTATTCCTCGCGGGGATCCTGAATTTCAGGCTCTCCTTGATCGCAATCCGGTAGCCCTCATGGACTACCTAGTACACAAGTCCATTCGAATATCTGATCAAGGACCACCAATCCAACAAGTGTACGATTATCCTCGTGGTTCACCCCAGCCTATGTAGAACAGTTTTCATCCTCTCTCCCGTCTCGAGCCACGGAAAAGGGGAGGTTCTTGTGCCTCCTTTTTCTCTTCCACCAACCATGTTGACTAGTTCTCAAATTGCCTTACCTATTCCTAATACTGCAGTTACCTCAACTATTCCTCAACCTACCTTTGAGAGGTCTCCTGCCTTGGCGATAACGAGTGCGTCTGTGCACCCGCATATCGTTGTTAATTCATCTATGCCCTCTATTGTGTCTCAAGGTCAGTACCTCTTCATGAGCCAACCCCCTTCGGCTAGTCAATTGGTTCCTACTTCTCGTCCTCCGGTCAATCTTTCTTCCAATATTCCAGCAAATGTGACCTTCGCCCATCCCCTAGTATCGGCACCCTTGGTACCAAATTCGGCGGTAGAAGGCCCCTTTCAGGTCTTGTTCCCCAACATGTCCAATCTAACCAACACCCATATTCCTCAATCTGTCCCTATCAATCAACAAACATAGGAGTCCACCAATCACAAGGCTCCATCCATCACCCAACCTATCATTTCTCAACCACTTATTATCTCACAGCCTGCCTATACGCAAGCTACCTCACAACAAATACCTCACCAGGCGTCACCCAAAACACCTGGTTATTCCTCTTACCATCCCACCAATCAACAAATCAATCCCCCATTGACACCTCAACAACATCCACCACTTGCTTCTTATGTAGGACATACCAATGTACCTCCTCCCAATCCGACGTAGTTCAAATTCTCTTCAAGAAAATTACAGACTTGGAAGCCTCCCACAAAGGAGCTCGTCCTTCATATCCTTTGAAGAAGTGTGTAATGAACCCATTCACCCTTCAGTGGCTTTTAAGCCTTATCCTCCCCAATGGGAACTTCCCAAATTCTCAAAATTTCATAGCGGGAAGACCCCCAACAACATCTGCGAGCATTCAAACATGCTTGCTACCTTATCGTCCAGGACCAGGAACTCATGCTCCGTACCTTTCCTATGTCTCTAGCGGGTCCCGCTTTGGACTGGTACAATAACATCCCTCAACATTCTTTGTTTTCTTTCTCTCAATTGGCCCAGATGTTTGTTGAAAACTTCTCAATAAATATCGCGCATAAGATCTCGATCACAGATCTTTATAACATTCGCCAATTCGACGATGAGTCTATAGCAGACTTTGTCGCTCGTTGGAGAGGGATAATCAACCAATTGTCTTTCTCCCTTCCTCAATCCCAACAAATCGAGTTGTTCACCCGATCTTGTGCTAATCACATTTCTTCCACTCTAAGGATCCAAACTTTTCATACCTTTGAAGAGGCCTTTACAATGGCACGCAAACTTGAATCTCGCGCCATTGAACAAGGGAAGTTAAAACTTCGCTCTAAATCTAAACCAGATTTTCTCGCTTTACCAAACCAAATTCTTTCCTTCTAAAGACAAGAATCAAGGGTCCACAAATGCTATCGTATTAAAAACATCACGAACCGATAGTACTCCTAATCAACCACCATGAAGAGAGCACCCTTCCCTCCTCATCTTCTCGAAAAGGGACTTCATCATCTCACGATCCTTCGCTCCATTGGGGGAATCATATGCCTCTATCTTAGAAAAAATGTTGGAAGTTCGCATGATCGAACTTCCACCCATTAGGGAATATGATGAAAGCCGAGAACGTCCTTTCTGGTATAGGGAAAACGATTTCTGTCATTATCACAGAACCAAAGGTCATGACATCGAACGATGTCAGACTTTCAAAAATCTTGTCCAAAAATTCATTGATAAAGGCGAGCTCATTCTGGATAACCCAAATGCTCCCCCAAATCAAGCACTGGATGTTTTTAAAACAACCTTTCCCCAATCATGCCCCAAATCATAATTCTTCAGAATCTCAAAAACCAAACACCCACACTATCAATTTCATCTCTACTGAAGAATCCTTCTTCTGAAACCAAGCCATCTGCAAAACACATCAATCGAATCAGATCCTCCTTCCTCTTCATCAATCACTGGAGTTCCAATATCTTCAGACAACCCGTCTTTGAATATCCTACATTACTAAGCACGGAGTCATCTCTCTCCGCTCCTTTGTCTGACCTTCCATCTATACCCTGAGACAGTGTCATCCTCATCTGTCTCATCATCAGACATTCTTTCAATGCTCGAGGCAATCACATCCCTTCGAGTTTCCACTACAGACACATCTACTTCTGTTGCTCCCATTCCCGCCGCAACTATGCCTTTGGTGAATGTACCCATAATTGTGCCGACTTCGACGGAAGTGTCTTCGATCTTGACCCTTCCTATCTCTTTTCCAACTACACCCAGATTAGTGCACCAGAAGTAGTCCCTCCGCAAGGCACTCCTTCTTCATCATTCCCTTCTTCCATCCCATAGTGTTACTTCACCTATTAAGGAAAAATCAAAAGAAGTAGCACCAACACCTGCACACTCGGTTCCTCAACCTAAACCGAGACAACCAAAATCTAACACTACACCATCAGTACCTCCCCACTCGCTTCTTTCGAAAAGGTTACAATCACCTTATGCCGTGGAAGTTGTCACCATCCCTGAAAAAGGAAAACCCATATTTCGAACCATCAAGACCTTGGTGCTCTTCCACAAAAAATCTCTCTCCACGCCTCATAAACGATTGGATTTGCCCACTGAGAAGGCGTCTTCTTCTACACATCCATCAAAGCCATCATCTTCTTCTTCACAACACATTCTTCCCAATACCCCGAAAAGTAGACTTACCTACCCAAAAGACGCCACCTCTTCTATCAAGATCATCATCTTCGTTACCAAAAACCAAAGCACCCTATATTCCTCCTATTACACCTACTTTGGAGGACTTCTTTCTTCCTCATCTAAATCAACATTATCTAAATCATCCGTAAATCCGACTAAGCAACCTCCCCTTTGTCTCCAAAGACCGCAAAATCTGTCACATCTCCATCCTCCTCAAAATCTATTTAGGGGCTCCCCCTCCACCAAAGTCAATCATGTCTCATTTACTCCATCCAAGCACCCAAGACTGCTCCTCCGAATGTCCAAACAAATAAGAGGATCCCTAAAAAACTGTTAAACCTAACATGCAAGTTCTTTTACCTCGGCAGTCGGTTAAGGTAAAAGAACCACCTTCATCATCTCCATCCCTCCTTCGTCTACCAGGATTTTACACCGAAATCCTTCATCAACTTATCCAATCTTCATCTATAACCCTTCCTCCGATTAAAACCATATAACCCTAAAGGAGTGAAACCTACTTGGTTTAACTCTGATTTGATTTGTGCTTACCACCGTACTCCCGGGTCATGATACTGAGGGATGTAAAGCTCTCCAAGCCGTTATCAAGAACCTTCTGGAAGAAAGTGACCTTTTGCTGGAGGAGGAGGAACAAGTACCTCCTGCCATCTTAGCCCCATCCAAAAACCTCAACCATCCACTCAGACCTCTAGTGGTTCCACGCCACTTGATCTTCCACCTTCTCAAATTGACATGATCCATATCGCCACTAGAACCCAAACGTTATGATAACCCATCTTCATCTCCAAAATCTCGACCACGGGTTGTCATTTCTGCAGCCCCTGAAGGCGTGTCTCCTTCCTCATCAGCCCCACGACCCAGGGTCTCTATTCGTGCTGCACTCGGGCTCAAATTCCCGTGTCCAGTTGAGGAGAGTGTTATGAAACAACTCACCCAGGCTCCGGTCAAAATGTCTCTTTTTGACCTCATCCAATCCTCTCCGCAACATCGCCAGGCTCTAATCGATAATCTGCGTCGCATCACAGTGAATTCCGATGAGCCCCAGCCCTTCGAGTTGGTTGTTGGATTGAATGGTCCATCGACCGCCATTTCTTTTGAGGATTCAGAAATTCCTCATCTTTCTTCAGAGGATTTGGAGGCCCCCCTCTTTATCACAGTCCAAATCAATAACACTACCTTTAAAACGTGTTATGATCGATAGTGGAGCTGCACTCAATGTCATCTCCTCGCACACATTCGAACAACTTAAGTTACCAAAGAATGTGGTGTCACCCCACCCTTCGCCCTTCGATCATTTAACGATCAGCTAGCAGTCACTCTAGGAACTGTGGTCTTACCCATCCGAGTAGGTAAGAAGCTGCTTCATGAACTCTTCTATATTGTCGAAGGAAAGTTCCACTATAACATGATCCTCGGACGCTCCTGGATTCACGCAATGCATTGTGTCCCATCCACCCTCCATCGATGCCTAAAATATCAATATGAGGGCAAAATATATACCCATCCAGGAGATCCTTTTCCTTCTGCACAATGCGACATGACCATTAGGTCCGCCCCTTTAAAAGAAAATGCATCTTCTCCTTGATGGGGCCTCATCTTCTTCCATACCTGCAACCAAATTACCGGATTTACAAAAATCTGGAAGAGACATTGCAGCGTTTCTCACTAGGAGAGCTTCCCTCTCTTTTCTTTCGATGCCCATCTCAAACCTAATGAGTATGGTAGACCAGACAAACAACCTGAATATCAACCAGGTCTCGGTCGCATCGTCACCATTGGTTTGCCCAATCAACAGACCAATTTCATCTACGGTGGTCTTGATACACCTCATTATCGCCCGGATTCTCCTCCTAGAGCCAAACCTTACCTAACAGGGTTTGATTATCTACAGAATCCCACGTTTGCAAAAAAACTTATCTATATCGATGCGCGTGGAAAGGTTTTGGCCTTGGAAAATATGAACAAGGTATACATGATCCTCAATCCATTCCTACTCTCATGCCACATCAAAAATTTGGTTTAGGGTTTAAACCCCTTTCAAAAGCCACCGTCACTATTCTTGATGAACCTCTTCCTACTTAAGGAACCATCTTCTCCCACTAAATCAGAAGCATCACTTGATGTGGATGATGACATTTCCATCCCACCTAACTTTTTTTTTTGATCAATACCATTTCCTTAGGGCCGTTAGTCTATGAGACTAACAATCAGTCCGCTTCTATACCATTAATCTTTCCTGAAATAGTTGGAGACGACTCTCCTACTATCAACACTATCCACTGTGCGGATGATGATTCTGTCCTCACCTATCTAGGGGCAGAGGATTCATATCTTCCCAAGACTATTCCTTCTGACACGTCTACCCTTCTCAACGAAGCCACTGTCGACCTTAATATAGGGACTTCTGAAGACCCTCGCATCATTAAGGTCGGCCAATCCTTAATCCATAGGAATTAGGGGACTTTTACCACTTTTCTTTCCAAACATCGTCAAGCCTTTGCTTGGTCATATGAGGATATGCCAGGGCTCGATCCCGATATTGTGGTCCACAATATCGTTACCCTTCCCAACATCAAAACCAGTCAAGCAAAAATTACGTAAAATGCACCCTAGAGTAGCCCTTCTTGTTAAAGAAGATTACAGCGCTTGCTCTCGGCTAACTTCATCCAACCCATCGATTATCCACAATGGGTGTCCAATGTAGTACCAGTAACTAAGGCTACTGGGAAGATTCGAATTTGTACCGACTTCCGGGATCTTAATCTTGCCTGTCCAAAGGATGATTTTCCTCTTCCTAATATCGACCAACTCGTAGATTTAACTGCGGGTCATGAGATGCTTTCTCTTATGGATGGTTTCTCTGGATATAATCAAATCCTCATCACAACCAGAAGACCAACATAAGACCTCCTTCATAACTCCTTGGGGGACCTTTTGCTATCGTGTCATGCCTTTTGGCCTTAAGAACGCAGGAGCAACCTATCAACGAGCAATGACATACATCTTCCATGACCTCTTACACAAAACTGTAGAAGATTATGTTGACGATCTCCTCGGCAAATCCAAACGCCGTCAGGATCATCTTTTCATCCTTGCACCTCTCTTTGAGAGGCTTATCCGCTTTTGTCTTCGTCTAAATCCAGCTAAGTGTGTTTGGCGTTCTCACTGGTAAACTTTTAGGTTTTATCATTTCCATCAGGGGTATTGAAGTCGACCCCGCAAAAATAAAAGCTATCCTTGAGATGCCTCCCCCTTCTAACTTAAAGCAACTCCGCAGTCTCCAAGGACGTCTTCAATCAGTGCGTCGTTTTATCTCCCAATTGTCGGACCGTTGTCAACCTTTTCACCATCTTCTCCGTAAGAATGTTCATTTTGAATGGGATGAGCATTGCCAAAAGGCCTTTGATGATCTCAAAGCTTATCTTCTTTCTCCACCTGTGCTTACACCTCCACGCGAGGGGGAGCCTTTCTATCTTTATATCTCTGTGACTGACCATGCTCTGGGAGCCATGATCTCGCATCGGGACACTTGTGGTAAAGAACAAGCTGTCTATTACATCAGTCGTACCCTCCATGAGTATGAGACACGTTACTCCGAAGCTGAAAAAAAACTATGTTGTGCTCTCTTCTTTGCAACTTCTAAGCTTCGTCATTATCTCCTTAATCATAAAAACTTACATTGTCACAAGTGTCAATCCACTTAAGACAATCCATGCGAAGCCTTATCACAATGATCGTATCACTCGTTGGCTCATGCTCATGACTGAGTTTGACCTCGAGTTTATCCCGCAAAAGGCTATCAAGGGTCAGGTAATTGCAGATCAATTAGCTGATGCTCCTCTTCCGGACACTCGTGACCCCCTTGCTCAATTCCCCGATGAATATCATCCAACAAATTGACTTTGGTCTATCTCCATTTAAAGTAAAACTCTTCTTTGATGGATCCAAATGCCAGCAAGGGGGAGGTGCGGGTTTCGTGATGATTCCTCCTTGGGGTACGCCTATCCCAGTCGCACACAAATTAAACTTTGAGTGCACCAATAATATGGCTGAGTACGAAGCTCTTGTCTTAGGTCTTCAAAATGCCATTAATCTCAGCGCTCGCCATATTGACATCTTTGGTGATTCTGAACTCATCGTTAACCAAGTCACGGGTGTCTATCAATGCAAGAATGATATCCTTCAAAAATATCGCGACATCGTTCTTGCCCAACTCCAATCTTTCGATAACTTCACTATCCAAGCCATTCCTCGTACTGCAAATCGATTCGCGGATACCATGGCTTCTTTAGCCTCCCTTATCCCGCCTTTTACCGAAGACTCGCGTCTTTATGTGGCTGTGCAACGATTGGATCAACCATCTCATCTTGGGCAACTAACGTCAATCAATGTTGTCATAACTCATTCTCAGGATGAGTGGTATCAACAGATAGTTGATTATCTATCTCATTCGGTCCTTCCTCCAGATTTGTCTCCCAATGGTAGAAGGTCTTTTGTCCAACGCGCCAATCGCTATACTATTCTAGGCAGCCTTCTTTACAAAACGTGGCTTTGATGGTATTTTGCTTCGATGCCTCAAAACCCATGAATCATCTAAAGCTATCCAGGAGGTCCATGACGGTATCTGTGGTGGACATTTTAGTGGCTTAGCTGTAGCCAAGCGCATCTTACGTTTGGGGTATTATTGGCCTTCTCTTAATCGAGATTGTTGTGAATACACTGAGAAGTGCGTCAAGTGTCAGCACATTCCAATCTCACGCACATCCCTAGTCAAGCTTTGCAACCCGCCGCAGATTTGTGGCCTTTTTCGCAGTGGGGTCTTGATCTTATTGGTCTCATCAATCCTCGTTCTTCACAGCGTCATCATTCTATCATTACCGCCACTGAGTACTTTACTAAGTGGGTAGAAGCTATCCCTCTTTCTTCAACAAAGGCTAAACCCATAGTTGATTTCGTCTATCAACACATCATTTGTCGCTTTGGCGTTCCACACAAAAGCTAATCACAGATAATGGTAAATCTTTCAAAAACGCTGATTTGCAGAATCTCTGCAATGCTTTCAATATCAAGCTCAGTTTTTCTTCTCCATACTACCCTCAAGCTAATGGTCAGGCCGAAGCTTCCAATAAAACTTTGCGTAATATCCTCGCAAAGGTAACTAGTCGAGCTGGTAGGGATTGGCATCTACATATCCCTTTTGCTCTCTGGGCTTATCGGACTAGCATTCGTACTCCTACTGGTGCTACTCCCTTCTCTCTCGTCTATGGGTCTGAGGCTGTCCTTCCTTTGGAAGTCCAAATCCCATCTCTCCGTGTTTCTCTCAGAGAATTTGTCTCCGATGAGGATTATCGTCAAAATCGTCTAGCACAACTTGAACTATTAGATGAGCGACGTCTTAACGCTCTTGAGCATCATCAGGTCTATCTCGAGTGTGTCAAACGTGCTTATAACAAGCACTTGCAACATCGTGACTTCAAAATTTGTGATCTTGTTCTTAAGGAAAATCAAAATGTCACTACACTCGAAAGGAGTCAACGTGGTAAGTTTGCTCCCAACTGGATGGGCCCCTACATTATCACTCATAAATATGGGTCTAGGGCTTATCGTTTATCTTCCATGGATGGTATCCCTGAAGCGGAACCTCTTAATGCTTTGCATTTACGGCCCTTCTACTGTTTTAAAATCTATCTTATACAAATCTAGTCGCAACTTAGATCTTCCATCCGTCCTAATAACCAGTCATCTACTTTCGTGGTGATTTGAAATTGTGTGGTTTCTCCGCCTATTGCCTCGCTTACCTTAAATATGAGTATTGCGGCTCTACTCATTGCACGTTTCTTTTGGATATGTTCCTCCTCATGGTAGGAATACCTTAATCACCACTTCATCTGTCCCAAGTACTTATCTTCATCGGATCTACTCGGGTCATGAATGCATGTTCTTCTATGTTCTCTTCCCCTCCATCTGATCTATCTAGGTCTAAACTCAGCTTCTTTCAAAAAGTTTCAAAAAAAAAAAAAAAAAAAAGATGCTATCCAAAAAGATAGACTGATCCCTCGAAGGACAGCTATCCATACATTATCAAGTGAATCAAAAATAAAATAGACCATACCCTCGAAGGATGGCTATCATTAAAATTCAAAATACAGACCACTCCCTTGAAGGACGACTGTTTCTCAAAGAAATATTCAAGGCTTCTTGTAATCAATCAGCCTTCCAGTCAGTTTATACACTTTTAGCATCACTGAAAGACTTCCCGCATCGATCAGTCTTTCCATATCAAGCAAACTTCCCGCATTGATCAGTTTGCCTACCTGTCAAAATCATGAAGCTGAGATTTGGGACCTTTTGTCGATCATATGGAGAATCCTATTTCCCCACTATGGACATGTATTCTGTCCCTTGTAAGTTCCGACAAGATACTACTTACTTTTCTTTCCATTTTTATCCTAGATCTGGTTTGCGACTAGTTAGTGTCAGATTTATTTTAATCTTATATAGGGCCTTGTATGCTTGGTCTTTTGGTTTCCTTTCTGGATTTTATCTATGGTCGGTTGGGAGTCCAACTTATCATTTTTTTTCTTCTCCGAGTATCTTCTCTTCTAAGTCACAGTTGTTTTGCTTTCATCTTTGGCTCTTTGTAAGGAGTATTCTCCATTTCTTTGTCTCGCAACCCTGTCAAATTGGCATTTCACATGTTAATTCAATCAAAATTTATCTTTCTATCTAATTTCATCTTATCTATCAAAACATCTATCTGTATTCATTTCTCATTACAATTACATCCATATATCAAACACATTTATCTATCTATCCATCAAAATATCGAAAAATACGTACATCTAAGGTACATTACATCTATTTATATCTAATCCATACATCAAGTACATCTGTATATCTATCCATCAAAATATTTAAAAGCTATGTCCATCCAAGATACATCACATCTATCTATCAAAATTAAATCAATCTATCTAATCACATTACATCTATCATATATCAGTCTATATCTATCCAATCACATCTATTTTATCCACATTTCAATCTATCTAATCACATCTATTTCTATCATCCATCAGTCTATATTCTCTCCCTAATCATATCTATTTTTCTATATCCATATATCCATGTATATCAAAATTACAAACATGAGTACAATCATATGACCAATAATATGATGAATCTATATATATACATGTGTGTTTTTACAAAAAAAATGGGTGGCTTCCAATCGAGCCATCTCTACAATGCCTTCCAATCGAGGCTACATCACTATACAAATACACAATCTACCAACGTCTCTATATGGGTGAAATCAGAAGCGTGGAGGACACTATCTCCTCCACCCTCCTCTGCACCCGGCTGTCCCTCCTGACCGCCACCTATCGAGCTCGAAGCACCTACTGCTGGAGGTCTCGGCCCACCTCGGTCCCTCCCAGTGCTCCCTCCACCTGAGGCTCCGCTCGCTGTCGCTGTCGCTCCTCTCCTCCTCGCCCCGTACCGAGGCACATCTGGGGCATGCTGCGCTAGAGCATCCTCATAATATCTCACCTCAGCAAGGAGAGACTGGTATGTGCTCAGGCTCACCATACCCGGTGCTCGTAAAGGTGCTGCTGGGGCTGCTGGCGCTGCTGGTGGTGCCCCTCCTAGAGACGTGCCCTGTGTCCCAGACTCTGATGTGGCACCAGTCTCTCCGTACTTGGCTTTAAGGGCCTCCCTGTGCCGAAGATAGCGATCCCTCTGCTGAATCGCTGTATCTCACTCCTGGCGAGCGGTGTCTCTCTCTGCTATCAGGGAATCCCTCTCCTCTGTCAAGGCCCTGATCTCCTCCAGAGCTACCTGATGTGTCTGTACCAGTGTGGCATGCTCTCCCTCCCTCCAACCTGTCTAGTGTCGCAGCTATGTCCTCCTCACCAGTATCTATAGAGGGCGGGAGATGTCGTGGAAGCTCTGTGTCATACCACGCTGCATAGCCCTCATCCACCCCCGCGTCATCATCACGTCCCGTGGAAGGTGGGATCTCTCGCAATGGGTCTGCCGGGATCAAAATCGACAAATCTGTCTCTCTGCTATCCCGCCTATATGGCGTATATGTGGCCGGGCACTGTCTGAACTAAGCCGAACTGCCTCAGTATCCGCATGAATGGGACTCGCTCCCACATATCTGGTCTGCGACCTCTGACCACTCGGCTCCGTCTCAATCCTACCAAGTGGGCATCCTGACCAACCCATATCGGAAATGCCCGATATGGTCTCCAGATAACCTGATCTGGTGTAAGCGTCCTGAAACGCTCCGAGTACCACTCAGCTGATCTACCTGTGTCTCCAGCGGCCATGTCAGCCCGCCATCTCCGAAATCCATAGTCCACACCCCCCACTGCTGCTGGCATCCACGGAAGCCCGGATGGCCTAATCACTGCTATGTGCTCATACGCCCAGCAATGGAGCACAAAGCTAACGTCAATCCTTGTCCTCCGACCAGTAGTGTACATCCATAGCTCATAGTAAATCTGAGCTATCAGGGCATCAGCGAAGGCAAAAATCTGTCTGTACTGCAAGATGTCGCACACGCAGTCTAGCAGTAGCAATGGGAATCTCCCGCCTCCTGAGTCTGGCAAGGCAAAATAAGATATAGCCATCTGAATCAGGGCTATCCGCCTGCTCCGAGGGCTATCCTGTCTGTACAGTGAGGATATCCTCACTGCCCCAGATACTATCTCCGAGTCATCTGATCTGTCTCTGTACAATCGCACCAGGGCCCTCTGCTGCTGCTCTCGGGGTGTGATCTCAATCGGGTCCCCCGTAATCGGTAATCGGAGGATCCTGTATACATCCTCATGGGTGATAGTCATCTCACCCGTCCTAAACCAAAATGTGCACGTGTGGCTATCCCACCGTCGCACTAATGCCCGCATGAGCTCCACATCTCGTGGCACTCGTCTGTAATATCTGAAACCCCCGAGCCCGGCTCGCTTTAAATGCTGCCAGTCTGCATCTGTCACATCAGGAAGGATCGTCTCTAATAGCTCAGGGATGGCATCCCTCATATGAAGAGCCTCTCGTGCCTGCATCCACGACATCAAAAGCATAATTAGTCTCTTATTTTCATAAATCTCATCTTCCAAAACAATAACATCCAAAACAAGAAGGAAATGCTAAAAATCTTTCCATCGGCGTCGATTTGGTCAAATCGGCGTCGTTCATTCCAGTCGGCGCCGATTACTTTCAATCGACGCCAATCCAAACCAATCGACGCCGATTATTCCAATCGGCGCCGACTGCGAGGCCAAGCGTAAACCAGACCCTGGCCTCCCATACGCATGGAAAATCAAACCAAAAAAAAAAACTAAGAAAAGTGGGTTCAACAGTGACTACTTACCCCAGGTCGTGTCCTCCTGCGCTTCTGTCCGCTCCCAGAGGCTTCCATTGTGTTCAAATCAAAAATCTATCTCTGTCTGAATCAATCGTCACGTTGCAAATTAATCGTTTACGTTTTCCGTCCGCATATTTATATGCGTCTGGATTGGTCGGCGCCGATTTTTTGGGTCGACGCCGCTTGATTTGGTCGGCGCCGATTAGTTTAGTCGCCGCCGATTTTTCTCATCTATCTGATCATTGTTGTGTGCTGAATCTTGCCTTTTGGCACATCTTTTAGCTGTCATTGTCTATTTCGGGTTTGTTCCCTTTGCAGGGGACACTCGTATCTTTCGGCAGCTTAGAGTTAAACGGGTCTGTAGGCACTAACGTCGTCTGATTTATCGACCGTCTAGTTCTCCCTACCAATGTGTCTCTCTCTAGATGCTGACTATTTTGCAGTTCTCCTTACACTCATGGGTCTGTAGGCACTAACGTCGTCTCATGAGGAGACTGGCTAGTTTTTCCCTACCAATGTGAGTTCCTTAGGTTGCTGCCCTTGTGTTTATTTTTATGCGTCCTCAATGGTCAGTTCTACTCCAGCTATCCGACTGGGGCATCCTGCATTTTCCATCTACCTCTTTCAAACTCGGGATCGTCTGTTCTATCATCCATCCCATCCCTAGTTTGAGGGGGATCACATCACCACAAGTTCTTCTCTTCTTCCATCTCCTTGTTTTTGTCTCATAACCTTGCTTATCGCAAGTTACTTGACAAAAAGGGGCAAAATGTAGACACCTAAAATTGGTTTCTCAATTTAGTGTCCCTCACATTCGTTTTAGGTAACCTGGGGCACGTTCACGTCACCAACTATCCCCTTGGGATATTATCCAATTTGTGATTTAATCACTTACTCTAAATTTAATTCATCACATCACATCTTACCCATGAGTAATTAAATAATTAAATATTTAATTACGCTTCTTCCCATGCATCTTAATCACTTATCTACCCCAAATTTATTCTACCCATGTATCACATCCATTTTTAAATCTTCCCTAAGCGGGATATTTCCCGTGGTCGGGATAAGTCTTGTCTTTTTCGAATCGATCAATTTTGGCCATCTCGGGAGTCTTCTCCGCGATCGGCGCCGACCCATTTGGTCGGCGCCGATTTTATAGGAGCGGCGCCGATTATAAAAGCAGGTCCATGGCTCAGTTCGAAGGACCGAAAAAGAGACGAACGAGCAAAAGAAAGCACTTACGCACGAATAGAGAGCGAGAAAGATTCAGGTTGCAAGAAAGAGAGATCTTTTTAGCATCAATTGTCTCAGTTAGGGCAGATCCTGTCCTAATCAATCCCTGAGAGGAGCACCGTTACTCTGCCCGTATCATATCAACATCATACACCATCATCTATCATCTAGTGACTCTGTTTCAGCGTCTCTCCATCTTCGGCACATCTTGCAGACTACATTCACCTTCCAATCCCCGAATCTCATCGCACAGTCCCTGATTGGTCAGTCTGCCTTCAGTGGACACTGATCTTATCCAGTCGACGCCGATTAGTCCCAGTCGACGCCGATCACATCAGTCACCGCCGATTATACCCAGTCGACGCCGATTTCACTACAGACAGGTAAAAGGTCACAGGTAACACAAATCCAACATTATTTCACAGTTCCCTGTTTTCTGTACTTTCTGTCTGCTGTTCAGTTTCTGTTTTATTACTGCAATCAGAAAATCTAGTCTTTATTTATATCTTTTATCATGTATGCTTCTTTTCTTTATTGAAAACGTGGACTGACATCCGTTGAGGAAGCTCATCGCTTCTCGGACCCGCTTCTTGGGCAGTCCACTTAAATATCTTTTAACGTGGTCTTTTTCTGTCAAGCATCGGTGTTTTGCAGGTTATTCGGAGCTATTGTGCAAATTGCTCGTGTGCGCCCGTCTTGTCTACATCAGCTTCATCATCCGTCTACATCTTCATCAGGTATCGATTTCATTGGAGTTTTTCAGGGTTTTTGTGTTTAGTTTGGTACATTAACTTGGACAGGTAACAAACGCGAAATTCTTGATCTACACTTCCATAGTGATTTTAGTTGCAAAAAATTATATATCGTCTAATGCAATATGATAGAAAAGCTACACGTCAAGCTAATTTCTTAACTCCCCACAACAAATATTCATGATAAAGAAATATAAGAGATGAAAATAAAAATAGTGGGAGATGGAAATATCTAATGTAGAAAATAAATAATCTAAAAAATGTAGTAGTGAAAAAAATCCAAAAGGATATCATAGGACAACATCAAAAAATAAGTTGTCTTATCACCCAACAATCGAGGATGATAATAAAACACGACTGGCCTAAATTTTTTACAAAAATACGTTACAAACAAGGAAAATGCATCCAAAACACCCAGTTGCATGAAAAATCACTCCAGATGGAGCACACACTTAAAAGTGCAAAATTATATTGAATGTTACTTATTATCGTGAAGTGTGAAGTATACATTTCGCAAATAAGAGATTTTAACTACATGTTTAACCACACTAAACAATGCTTCTAATTTGAGGTTTCTTATAATAATAATAATAATAAATTATTATACATGGCTTACAAAGAGGAACCTATATTTGGGATTTAAATATAATATAGGATACAAAACTTTACCATGTTCCAACTAAATCTTTGAATCCATCCCGAGGAAACATGATACCTTCCAATGATTCGTATAATCAGAACACCCCTTGAGCTATTCTCAAGTGTTGATATTTTCAAATAATTATACACATAGGCTATAAGTGGAATAATTTGATACATGATGTGAGTATATTTGGACTGTAAATTTAATCCATGTTCAGTTTTATCAATGTTGTCAACGGTGTTACTTAAAAATTTACAAAATACTAAGTTTACATCAGTGCAACTATTATTTAGAGGAGCATTGTAAACCATTTTCTAATTATATCAACAATGATGGGAAAAAATTCATTGAGGATTGGAGAATGGTGGAAAATAATTTTGAAATGAATGGTTTGGATTAATCAAGTTTTATACCAAACTATAACTGTAATTCACATGTAATATCTGTATAAAACATAGTCACTTGTAAATAAAAAATAACAACAAGTAAATAAAAATAGAAGTGAGTAAATCAAATTTTTTTAAGGAATTAAAAATTAGCATAAAGGAACATACATTAACTGTAATTAAAGGAAGGGAGGAAAAGGAATCAAACCTTAACTACAATACAAATACTAACAATGAAAAATTGTTGTAATAAATAGAGGAAGAATAGGTTCACATGTTTAGTATTTTGAAAGTCACGTGATGATTGAATAAAGTGGGCACAAGATGAAATGATTATCTATTTTTTTCATTGTGATGCGACATGGCGCATTAAAAAAAACAATTATGACACCTATAATCATGTTGAAATCAAACCATTGTGATGCCACATGGCACATTCAAACAAAAAACAATGATGCCAACTATAATCATGATTAATCAAACCATTGTGATGCCACATGTCACATTCAAACCAAAAATAATTATAACAACTATAATCATGATTAAATAAAAAATATCCACAATTAAAACACATTTCATGCTTGAATAATAATTTAAGTACACATGTGAAGGATAAGTTGTTCAAATATAATCATGAATTATAATGCATGTCAAGGATATTTTTTCCAAATCTCAATATACTTTTTCATTATAATATTGTTATTGTTATTATAATGGGGCCTCCAAAGGCAACTCGGGTAAGTCTAGAGGGGGGATGTATAAGAAATGAGAAAGGAATTGTGATCAAGTTGTATGTAGGTCCCATGGGCATTAATTTAAATCACTATGCCAAAACCCTTGCTACTCTTTTGGGGATTAGGATCGTAAGAGACATGAATGCTAGTGATATTATTATAAAAGGGGATTCTTCGAACATCACCAACAGTTTGAAAGCTAACAACCATATAAGTTGGTCTATAAAAAACATTATAGATGAAGCTAATTATATTCTCAGCATGTTTCAAACTTGTGAAATTCATCATACTTATCATGAAGGGAATCATTTAGCAGATGTCATGGATAATATAGGAGTCACTATTAATGAACTCAAATTTTGGAGTGACGATGAGACTCCTTTGGTGAATGTAATCAATATTATCAAAAATGAAAATATGGAACTCGCTAGAGAATTGGGATTGACACATGTGGAGAACTAAGCCCGTCCCTCTTAGTAATCTTTCCCTTCTCAAGTTTTTCTCAAATATTAATCACTTCTTCTTATTGCTTTCTGGGGTCGAGATGGGTGGTGAATGTTGCAGAGTCAAGCCAATGAATATTGATGAATGGAGGAATAATGAGGATCTCTAGAGAATCTTAAGAAAGGGGGGTTTTACTCACTTCATGGATAGAATTAAAGGAAATGATTTACATTTGTCCCAAGAACTCGTAAAAAATGGAATGATAGAAAGGTTACTTACAAGGGAAAGGTATTTGAGGTCAATGAAGAGATCATTGCTAAGGAAATTGGCTTCAGTAGAAAAAGGACTAAATTTTTATGAGAAAAAGATTGATATTGATGTGGAGGAGTGGAAATTTCTCAATGATGGTGAGTCTTTGATTTGTAAGAATGGGGGTTTTTATCATGACTCCCTGCCTCCTCCCTACAACCCGGTGGTGTTGTTGGTCATGAAATTTATCACTGTGGAGGACAGATATACGGTAATGCCTTCTTATCGCATTGTTTTTCTTAACCATTTCCATAGAAGATACTCTGTTAGCTTCCCATTTTTCATCCTTCACTCCTTCAAAAAATATGTGGATTTAGTTAAAAGGGGAAAAAAATTTCATCCACTTCACCATGTAATGATTCGTTTGCTCTATAAATTCTTTTATTACTCCATTTTCAACCCTCCCCCTTCGAGCCTTTCTTCCCTGACCACCTCCACCTCCCACCACCTCCACCTCCATTACAAACACTTTCACCTCCCTCATCACCACCTCTCCTCTTCCCCCTCTTCCTCCCTCTCATCCCTCCTCTTCCACCCTCCCTACATTTCCTTCCTATTCTATTCCCATTCCACCCCCCTCCCTCTCTCTCACCTTTCATCACCCCTACCCATGTTCCTTCTTCCAACAAGCACCCAAATGACACCTATTTAAATAGGGCCTTCGGGATCAAGAGGGAAAATGTAGTAGTTAAGGATGTGATACCTCCTACTCCCCCTTTTAGGGAAGAAGGTGAAGTTGTTTTAGGTCTTTTTTCCATTAGCAACAAAGGAAAATTCATTTCATTGGAAGACCCCAAGAAAAGTATTGATAATGATTCTCAGTCGGATAAAATCAAAGATCTTAAAGGTAAAATTGAAGCAAGTATGATGGTCAGTGGGGTTGATATTGATGATAAGAAAACAATGATGGACCTTATCAACCGTGTCAATAATATGGAGAAAGAGATGGAAGGTATCAAGAACAAATAATGTGACATACTCAACATGCATAAGAACACCTTGGATTTCCTCTCCCTCTTCATTTTTCAATTTTACATCCTTAGTAAGGATAAACCAACAAGGGTACCACTTTTAGAGAAATAAATAAGGGAGTTGAGAATGTAAAAAAGAGCTTCCAAAAGATCATGAAATATTTTGGGCATTTCCCTTCATATTGAGGGTGTTTTTTTCTTTCTTTCTCATCTATGAAGGTGTTGACTTAATGTTGATTTTGTGTTGACTTAATACTAATTTTGAGTTGTTTGGTAGTTGTTGTATCTTAGCTGTGATGGTGTTGTCATTGTGCTAGTTTTGTGTTGACTTAAAGCTGATTTTGTGATGTTTGGTGACTGGATTTTTTTCCCCAGTCTTGTTTTTGTGGCAGGTACCACATCGTCCTATAAAATTAAAACAATTTGTATTACAATAATAAATATATATGAAGAATAAAGTAAATTCAATACTGCATGTAACACATTTTCAAACAAGCTAATAGATGAGAAGGACGGCTACGATGCACATCAGAAAGTGGCCAAATGGAAAATCCATTTACAACATCTGCCAACATGTCCTCGAAATCACTTAGAACCGGTAGAGGGAAATCAACATCGATAACACGAAGGATATTAACGATTGCATAATCCAGTGGAACTTTCTTCCCGTGGAAGATTGCATCAACACAAACATTGTGCAATTTTCCATGTCCCACCACTCGTCCCTCCATCGAGACATCCACCTCATCACCAATAGATGGAACCATAGTGAGAGCTGATATGGATGTAGCAGGAGTGGATGAGGCCTACATTATAGGAACACTTTAATCTATATTGAAAGAATACTAATAGTTATTCCAAACAAAAATAAATTGATAGAGTATAGCTTTATTCCAATTTTTAAGACTATATATATAATAAAATGAATCACAATATAGAATCTCAATTTTACTTCTTGTAAATGTTACCTATAAATCCTTGTGTAAAGAAATATGTTCCTCCCCTTCTCTCTCGTGGCCCCTCAATAGATGCCTACAATCATTGCACATTAAATTAGTTGCAGTAAGTAGAAAAATATACCATAGTAAAATGTTTATGGATATGTGAACAACGTTATCAACTGAAATTGAACTACGTACATGTAAACTGACATTTGCATGTTCATCTTCTCATTCTCCTCTCTCCCATGGGCCCTTGGAGATGTCTACAGTCAATGAAATGAACATAAATTTGAGTTATAAAATGCATATAAAGATGTAAGATCACCATATTCATCATAACCACTTTTAAACTTTTAAATAGGAAAATATTTGTTAGAACAAGCATACCATATCCAAATATTTCACTCAAAACATTAAAATGCTATCTTGGAATGCTTCATTAGTTGAAGTGAACATTAAAAATCCAAAAAAATCACTTAAAACATTAAAACACTATCCTCTTGAATGATTTTTGATTGCTATCTTGTCTTCCATAACACTTTTTACCTTCTCTTACTTCCTTAAACAATCACAAATAAAGCATTATTTAAACATGTTATTCTATATTATCTCCTTCATACCTTTTCACTGTGCACATGACAATTAACATGGATTTTCAAGAAACAAAAAATTTAGATACCTTTCTTGTAATGGGTTTTCAAGAAACAAAAAATTTAGATACCTTCCTTCTAATGGGCGTGTGTTTATGATGCAGAGGCTATGGCCAAATCATGCATTCCATGGATTTATTGTTTATATCCTAAGGACAGAGGGTAATGTTTCAAATCCTTCGTGGAATAAAATTATTTATGCTCATGAACCTTCCTTCATCCTTCAAGATATTGAAGTTAAATTTCTTAAACACTGATCTCTTATAATTTTGAGACTCTACCTTCTTGTACATGCCTAATCATATGTTGCTTAAGGGACTACTAAGAATAAATTGTAGGAGAATACAATATTCAGTCCAATTCCTTCATTAACTCTTACATTATCCTAATACAGAGATTTCTTCAAAAAAACTGAGAACTTGGTTGGTTCATGTCTGATGAAAGTGAGTTTCTACTTCCCAAACCCTAGCTTGAGGGTTTAAACTCCCAAGACAACCCGCAATGGGTATTTTTACAAAAAAAAAGTCTCAATCACTATTTCAAAGCCCTTGAACTCACCTCATATATTAGATTATCCTTCTTCTTTGTGTATGACTTTATAGTTGTCTTGAATAATTTTGAAACTTTGAAAAATCAATCTAAACTCTCTCAACTCTATCTCAGAACTGAGTATAAACAATATACACAAGAAATCATCCTTTTTCCTTATTTTAAGGTCCCTTATTGGAGAAATCATCCTTCATCTACTAACACCTTTCTCACTCTATTCTTACATAATATATCGTTGCCAATAATAATTCCTTAAATATGCTCTATATATCCAAGATTGTCACTAACTTTTCTCTCAAGCTTAATCAAATCTAGATTAACATCATTTATTTCTAAATCTATGACATAAAAAACTGCTTTATCACCAATGTAAACATGCATAGGTTTGCATTTTTTTATCAATGCATCAAGTAGAAAGTACTCAATTCATAAAATATAAGTTATAACGATAAAAAGAAATAAATGGTCTCATATTTCTTGGATTCTTTACATACCACATTGAGTAAAATTAAACATTCACTGGTTACAAATTTCTTGCATATAGCTAACACCAAGATTTCAAGATGCCCTTGAGGTAGATACTACCAAAATGGCACGTTCTATATCAAATATGAATCCTAGGGAAGATAAATCATGTTGGTAAAATCATGATACTTTGGATGAGGGATGCTCTATGAAGACAAGTTCTTTTTTGAATGAGGACACTAACATCAAAGAGATAAAGACTACCTTAATACAACTATTTTATAAACATGCTTGCATCAATAACATGGTAAACAAGAATGATGATTCCTCTACTATGGTCTTAAGAGAAAAGAAGTTAAAAAATGTAAATGATAATGATATGGTGTTCAAGGATTAATATTAAGAGTTGGAAACCTTTTAATTGGAAAGTCTAAAATATACATTTTTTAATTTTAAAATATCATTATTAATTCAGATCATCGTAGAAGTGGGAAATAGAGATAATAAATTTCATGAACCCTAATTCCTCTTTTATTCTTGTCATGTTACATCACAAACACTAGAGAAATATATATTCCTTTACTGTCTTGTACATATATTAAAACATTAAACATATAAAATAAAGATTGTCCTATACAGTACATACTAGTTAAGGAGGATTGGAAAGCTAGTTGGTTACAGAAAGGAGGTGTAATCATTGGATTTGGGTGAGTGACTTGTGTATAAGGGTTAAAGGATGTTATCTCAAAGCAATGAAAGTGAAAATTTGATAAAGGATCTGATAAAATAGACTAGAGTCTAAGTGGAGTTTAGAGTAAACAGGAGCAAATGTTTAGAAATCCAAACCCATGAAATTGGAATAGTGGAAACTAAAAAAAGGTAAATACAATTTATTCATTAATATCCCTTACACTTGACATTTGGCCCCTTCATTCAAACCTAAATATTTAAAATTTTCAAACACTACATTTAGAGGGAAAACCGATAGCATGATATTTACATTTCCAATAAGGTCCATGACTTACAATGTCCTCCATTGCTTGTATTGCCAAATCCATGATCAGATGAAAAGGTTCCACTGCATCACCACCTTGTAATGAACCAACATAATAAAAAAAAATTCTTATTAGAATGTTTTTAACAAAAAACTACATATTACAATTTGGAGAACTTGTGTTCTCTTGTATTTACCTCAACTTGGTGTCTGTTGGTTGGATTAGTTGCTATTTTTTTTATATTTTTCGTACAAATGTAGCAATGACATGTCATCCTCCTACATAAAAAATGTATCAATACAACTATTAGAGAATTATTCATGAACAAAAGTGTTAAAAAAAACTAAATATCAAACAAATAACTTACCTTGTCATCACCTCCATTAGCTCTTTTGTGAATGATCCCCTCATCTTCTGCATCTAAATCACCCTCCTCGCCCTGTGAAGAAAATGACATATAAATTAAATGAAATATATAATACTTATGTATTGATAATGAGAAACAAGTTAAATGAAACCATTACTCAGTAAACTTACCATGTTTTCCTTATTTTCTCTTGGTGCCAAAATGGTTGCCCTCCTCCTACTCATCACAGGCTCCGAATCATAGGCTCTCATAACCTCTTTAACATCTTTCTTGGAGAATTTTCTAATCTTGTAAGACAATGAATTTTCATCCCTCTTTCATATGCGTTGTATCACACATCACCTTTGTAATATAGATCGTGTATGCAACACAACCTCATGTTCCCCTCCCTCTAATCCCTGTATTGCCTCCATTTTTCAAAGGCACGACAAAGATATTTTCCACTAAACTTTATCCATTTCCTCTCAAGGGTAGCATTCCAAAGGTAATGAACATTGACATGTGGAGGTTTAGCCTCCGTAACTCATAATTTTTTTTATCGTAACTGGGGTACTCGCAATAATAAATTATGTGGTCCCTGCAATGCTCCCTCATATAGTGAAGAGGAGCATATTCACCAACATAATATAAATAGTTCGACACTAATGGAGATAAATGAAAATAATAAATAAAAAGTTTCAATTTTTTTATTTTACCTCATTAACGACGATATCATCCTCCACATGACCTGGAGAAGAAACCCTAGGTGCATCCTCCTATAATCAACATTCCAAATATCACCTTGTTAGTCATACAAACTCGTTAGCCACATATAAAATCATCAGGAACACACGTACTGAATAATATATAATTAATATATAATATACAATGTAAAATTAAGGTGATTTTACCTCCTTGTTAGCAATATCCTCTTGTACATGTGTTGGTGACGTAAACTTCCATGCAACCACCTCAACATCCTTTAATCAAAAATCCAAGTAAAATTTCGTTAGTCACACTAATTTTTTAAATAGAAATGCATACACATTTATTAAAGTAATAACACATACACACAAACCAAATTACATATAATCAAATTAAAAAAATAAAATGTTAAATTTAGGTGATTTTACCTCCTCAATAGCAATATCCACCTGTACATGTGATGACAAAGCAACATTCAGTGCAACTACTTCATCATCCTTCAATAAAAAAAACTATATAAAACTTGTTACTCACACAATAAATAATACCAAATTCCAAAAAGTGTTAAAAAGCAATGTTATAATGATTAGTAGATCAAGTACACATAAAACACGTACTGAAAAAGATATCGAAGGTACATTCTCTGCCTCTCACCATTGTGATCTTTTGATGGAAGACCTAACCATAGGTTCCTGAAATAAGAATGTGTTAATTAATTATAAAATCAGTTTCTATGTAAATTATAATGCCATTTTTTTATTTTTCAATTGCCACAGTGGAAAAGGTAATTGAAAAGTGTTTATTCTTACTTGTGATGAAAACACAATGTCCTTAGAATGCATCGTCAGCAAAGCCGAACGCAACAATGGTAATATCCTCTATGGGCATCCATAACAAAAAAACATAATTAAGCTTAACAATAACCAAATGGATAGATATAATGCCTAAATATATTTTTCTAAGTGTACACATCATGGAAGAGTATAATTCCTGCAATGTCTTATTATGTTCCAATAACAGTCGCAATATTTCATTGACGGGATGCATTATTACTACAATAAAAATCTATTTCTACCATTCTACAAATGCATCAAAAATAGTATGTATTAAGTCATTAACTAATTAAAAAAAGAATTTACATAACAAAAAAATGAGTTACGGTGTACATATATCATATTACAATGTCATCCATGGAAAGTGCTAACAACGCTACCACTTCTTCATTTATAGTGGTCCTAGACACTTGACATACATCCAACCTACCTCTATTAACCTTTTACATATATATATATATATTTCTCAAAGCGAGATACAATCTCTAGCACCTAAACATGAAGAAAAAAAATATTTACATTGTTACACTGGTAAACACACTTCATTTGATTCAAAACAAGAATACCATGCCAAAACACAAAAATGTTCCAAACTTCATGACGTATCACTTACTCAAGATGTAATATCAAGGCCCTATACTCAGCTTGGTGGATGGTCATACTGACATCTCCCACAATGGTGCCTCTCTTTACTTTATGGATGCCATCAGGGTCATAAAATATGAACAATGAACATGTAATATTTTTTTAGGTATTCGACACTCCATGAATTTCCAATCTCCAAATGATAACCATATTTACCTTTACAATGGACAAACATCTATCGTAAGAAACAACAAACAACATGTTTTTTTCACATATATGCATTACAAGACATATGCATATTGATATATATACATGTTTTTTTGTGTGTGTTATATATGGTATACAAACTATTTTTTCGGTGTATTCTGTGGTACACACATTGAGTTTGTTCATGTGTATGACAATGCAAATGTTTATGTTTTTCTGCATATTAAGTGGTATCAGTAGTATATCATATATATAATAGTATGTATATATATGCATGTATTATACACATACATATTCATATATGTTATATATAAATGTTTCTTTTTTATGTGGTTTTTGTCGTATACAAACTTTTTTCTATGGTATACACAATCTTCTTTTTGTGTGTATAATACAAATAAACCCATATACATATACGGATACACACATGTATATCTATGTACGTGTATATGTATATACATAAGGATATGTATATGTGTGTATATGGATATGAATATGTAGTGGTCCCACATACCTGTGTTTTATTAAGTGTATATGCTAAACCAAAAAATGAATCGATATGAGTAATTATTATGATTTTCTCTAAAATATATACACAAATATACATATGTGTTACATATAACTGTTTCCTTTTTATGTTTTTTTTTGTCGTAAATTTTTTTGTCTTTTGTGGTATACACATAGTGTGTATATGAAAAACAACACTCCCATATGATAATACAAAGGTTTGGGTATGTGAGACTAGTACACACACACACACACAATATGTCTGTATTTATGTATGTATACTCATACATACATGTACATATATATATATATGTATGTATACACATACATATTCAAATGCATATATATGTTTGTATATGTGTATGGATATGTAGGTGTTCAAGGAGCCATCTATCCTGGCAACAGGATCTTATGACCTCCATAGGATACACCATAAGATACCATACATGCATTGCCCATTTAAATCTTCTAATGGACTTTGAAACCTAAATATACATATACATACATACACACATATGCATTTGTATATGTATGTGTATACATATACATATAAATATATATGTACGAGTATACATATACATATGTATATGTATTGGTATCACATACCCAGACATTTGTATTATCATATGGGAGTGTTGTTTGTTATATAGACATTGTGTGTATATCACAAAAGATAGAAATGGACGATGCATGTATGACATCTTATGGTGTATCTTATGGGGATCATACGATCCTAGCTTGGATTAAAATTAAATGACTGGGCTTTAACACCACCAAAATTTGGCATGTCATTATGTGTAGACGTGGCCAAATGGCTCGCAACAATACACCAACTCTCAAATCTCTTGCATTCAACTGCTGTAGGCACCATGCATAAGAAAATGGAGTCCTACTGCACTTAACAGAATTAGTTGGAGTGATTTTTTTAGAGCTTAATATTATTAAACTTGGTGTAAATAATCAAAATGACAGATTCTAGTGGTTGTGTAACGAAAACCAAAGCAATGGATTAAATATTTTAAAGGCACCACATTTTTCTATCCATTGTGTCGTCCTTTCTCTTATGTTGGATGGCAAGTGAATGACTGGGTTATGACTGTGGCTACTGTATGTATATGTATACTCGTACATAAATGTACATATATATGTATATGTATACATATGCATATACATATACATATATGTATATACATATATCATATACGTATATGTATATACATATGTATACATACATACATAAATGAAAATAGGAGAATGTTAGAATATCCATATATAAACATATATATATTCTAACATGTGTGTGTGTGTATAATTCTCTGATGTTATAAACCAATGAAATAAATTATACACAATTTATTTGCTAAGTTATTAAATAAAGGAAATTTTACATTGCATGCACGCGCGCACACACACACACACAAACACACACGTGCGCGCGCGCACACGCGCGTGCATTTTATTTTAAATTTAAAAACAAAATAATAATGTAAATAGTGAAGGGTTGGGTGGTTGGTTTAACCCAGCCCCTCCCTATCCTTTATTGACAGTGGGCTCGGCCCTATAGGACCACATCTTCCACAACAAATCCTACACGACCCTTGTGCCATTTATAAACTTATCTCCTTTTTAGGTTATTTTATCTCCCTCTCCACATGTGTGTGTGTGTGTGTGTGTGTGTGTGTGTCAACACACACACCATTTATATATATAAAAGAATAATTACATTTATATATTATTATCCCTTGGATGAGTGTCATGGTCGCCCTTATTAAGGGCCTTCACCTTGTCAGATCCATATATAGACATCACTTTCTTACACATATCTGAAATGGATATGTGAAGCCTACAAATACCATACTTACAAGGGAAATACATGTATTTTGATAGTAAATAAACACAGGGTTTATAAAAATTAAATAAAATAAAATTAGTGGAATGGAAACCTCTATTTCCACCTCCATCTTGCTCCATAGAAACTCTTCCATCTGCAAAAGAAACTAAGGAAATTAGAGGAAGAAGGAAAAAATTAAAATTTATAGAGGAGATAAGAGAAGCTAGCGTTTCCCCTAAGAATCAATGGTGTATAATGATTTGATCATCGGGTCATCCTAAAATATAGGATTAGCCACATATAACGTGGCCTCATTTTGAGTTTTAAATTTCCTAATAGGATTTATTTTCCTCATTTTCAAAGTTGGGTGAGTAAGTAACTGAACTAGTATCTAAATTGGATTATAGTGCTTGAGTTTCATTACACTAATGAGTTTGTATGGTTAAATTGCTTTTAAATCAAGCTATTAAATCTACATATGTATTTAACCAAATAGTGGCCTTATTAAATCCTCTCTAATAAAATGATTACCTTGGTAAGCTAGACAAACCCTTGGTTAGGAAAATTAATTCCCCTCTTGATTCGGAAGACCCCGTGGCATAAAATATGGTTCAATTCTTAAAAATGAATTGGCACTAAGTATAAGGTTATTACGTAGAAATGAATTATTACCCAAACTATAATTAAAGTTATGAATGTATTTACACCACTTGATAAACAAGATCATTATTAAGCAAACACAATCTAGATATCAACCATAAGAGCAAAATCAATACTACGATACTGTCACACTCCTCGATCAATCTTAACACTTTGGTATTAGCATACACAAGCTAGTCCTCTACTTAGCATAAATAACATTGGGTATATTTCACAACATCCATAATTAAAGTTAACTCAATTGCGTAACCTTATATGACGATGTTTGGCATGCATTCACAAAACTAATAAACAATGAGGGTTTGAATAATAACTTCTAGGTGCACAATTAGATATACAATTATATAGTTAACCCCTGATAAAATTTAACTGCTCAAAATAATGATAATATTAGCATATCTATCTTGTTGAATAAATTTCTTGGGGGGGAAGGTTCATGATTGAAACCTAGGTGACTCCGACAACAATAGAATGGTCTATCTTTCAATTCCACAACTAAGTTTGTAGAAATTAAAGTTATCTAAACATAAAAGGTCTTGTTTTGCACTAATGATACTTGGTTTTATTATTTCTACCTTTAGTTACACTAGTGAGTTGGCTTATTAATGGATTAATCTTGTTCAATATCCCTCTAACACGTTTAAAAAAAAAATGTTCCAATTTTACGAGATACCTAGAGGGTTGTTTTGAGTCGTGAAATTCATGAGCATGATAGTTGGTATCAGAGTAGATGCTCAAACACTTGAACCTCTGGGATAACTTGGTATGAGTTTGGTGTTATTGTTTGGTATGGGAATAACATGAGTGACATTTTGACTCAATTGATGTGTAGTGTAGAATTATTGTGGTGTTTCATGGTCCTCTTATTGGGTGAGGTATGTGGATCCTTGCTAATATGTTGAAAGTGGGTCCCCAACTCTATGTTATGGTCTTATAATGTGTCAGACCCCAAAGAGACCATCACTTTATCATTTTTTGTTTTTCTTGGAGTATTTTATGGACAATAGTGTTATGGGTGACACCTAGAGACCGTTATAGAGAAGATATAAAGATTGGTTAGTCGCTCTTGATCCCTATTTCTCAATGGTTATGATGATAATGATTTATGGTAATATATAGTGGAAATAGGCATATGGTAGTAATTGGTACTCAGAAGACTCATTTTTTTCCTCTTTGGAAACTTTTAACTTGGATTTGGACACTTGTCAATAGTCCTTATTGCTACATTATGGATACATTATTGACTTATCATGGTGTACTTAATGGGATCATAAATTTTTCCTTGTGCACATGAAAAAGAATCTTAGCCATCAAAATTCCATGGATGACCATTTCTTTGTTCTAGTGACACTCAATGGTCAAATAACTACATTAACATGATTTCCTCCTAGATCATAAAATATTCTTCTCTATTCAATCCTACACCGATGCATTAACCAATTTTTGATTCCCCTTATATCTTATAACTATAACCTTTGGTTGACCAAAACAAACACTATTATACTATCTAATTTTCTATGCATGTGACTTTATAAGTGGTAACCATATTAGAACACCCTTTTGTACTGGTCATGATGACATTATTTGGGTATGTTGTTGTTGGTGGAGATAAATGCACTTATTTGAGTTATGTAGATGTATTGTGGGAGAAATGATTTAGTCATAGATCATGAAAAATTCCTCATGGATCCATTATTATGTTTTTATGTAGAGACACACACTTGATGCTATAGTACCCCTACAAGTGGCCATTAAATTCTGCACAATAATTTTGATGTGGAATATATTTGTGTATTTTTTTGTAAACATGATTATTTCAGAACCACCATTTTATTTATTTGATTTATTATGAATCTTTGAGGATAATTCTTTTTTATTTTTATTTTCTTGTGATATTTTTGTGGGTTGAATGCGTCTGTTTAACCATTTCTTTTTTTATTTCCAAGATTTATTGGATTTTATTTCTTTTTGGTAACTTGGAGCTTTATGATTTTTTAGGCCACTCTACTAAATGTCGTCAAGAATCTTACATGAATTTTATTTCATTTTTGATGATATGGTTCTATCTTGTTCATATTATGTATAAATTTCATACAAGAGAGTGCCCAAGATGTTATGTCTGCATGTTTGGAGATGTAAGACATGACCTTGGTTTCTAGGTGATTGGTCTCTATGTGTTTAGGACCATGAAGTGACCTGACCTCATTTGAATACTTGATACTCATTCCTCTTATGGTGGAGACACACTTGTGATATTTGGCCCTCCTATAGTGGAGAGACATATGTGATATTTATTCCTCTATGGTTGAGAGACTCCTATGATATTTGGTCCTTTATGGTTGAGTGACCCTCATGATGCTCTTCTCTCTTAGGTGAAGTGACCTTTATGATATGGAGTTTTGGTTGATGGATTTAATAGTGATTCATGTTTCTCTTTGCTTCCTAGGATGATGTTTTCACCATTACAATAAATATGACAATCAGTTCATAATTCATGGATTATGGTCGGGGATGTCTCACTCTTTAATGATTGAGGTTTACTAGAGGAGATATAATTTTGGGATATGTGGATTCATCGTTTGGCATACTTGATGTGATATCTTTGCCCTTTTATTTTCCTTGGGAGAAGATTGACGTATTGGACTGCATATTCCTATGAAAAATATTGATATACTTAGGGTGATGCATTACTTTAGTCATCTGAACCCAACTATAGATTTGTTTATGTCATAGTATTTTTTCTTGTTTTGGTGTATATCACACTATAAACCCAGTGGTATCAAGTTTATATTTCGATAATTGTGTCTCGAGTATTATGTTATGATCCCCTCTTTGGTAGGTGGGTTTCCTCTTGATGAGGAAGTGTCATGTTTTATGGTAGTCTATTCATTTCATCTTAGACTCATAGTCGAGGATAGTGTTTTGGGAGTGATGGATTTGGTACCCACTCATCGAGTTATCTTATCCTGGGGTTAGTCCATACCCACTTTATTCTTGATAGAACTCAATATTTCTTGAACTCTTAGAAGCAAACTTTTAGCTTTATAATTTAGCCTTCAATAAGTCTCTTGTTATAACTTATGAGAAATGTATCCAAGGGTGCATTGGTAATATATGCAGTTGTTGGGAATTCCTCTTAAGCTTGTTATGTTTTTTTTTTGTTTAGTGACCACTTGTTTAACCTTCTCATTTTGGACGTTACAATACAACTTGGATGCACCTTGTTACTCATTAAAAGTTAATTTGTGAATGTAATAAACATGAACATATTAGAACTCAAATCATGATACATTAATTTTCTATTCTTAGTGCTTAAATGTGAACATTGTGAAATTAATTCCTTCATCTAACCTTATTTCTTAGAAGTAGAAATGATGAGTATGTGAAAATAAAAAATTATTATCTCACCCTCATTCTCCGATGAAAATAACTAAATTGGAGTCCTATCTTACTAATCTGATGCCTATACTACCATTCCCCAAAATATGCCACTAAATTTTACTAATAATAGTACTAAATTCGTTTCAAACACAACATGGCTCATACAAAGTTTAAAATGGTCACAAGTATAAAAATTTTACTCCATAAGAAAAATCAAATGAGCTAAGTGAATTAGATGTATCAAGAGGTCCAAAACTAGCAAGGTTATTAGGGAAAATCTCCAAAATATTTCTTATGTGACCATGAAAATAACTTTCCCTTTTATACCTCCCAAGGAGGTCAAGAGTGCAACATAAATTTTCCTCCAAATGGAGAGGAATATTCCAAAATTTCTCCATATCCTTAACATATGTTGCTTCAAAAATTTCAATTATCCTAAGTCACCAATGACCCACTAAAACCAAAATGAAGGGTAATTCCCTTAAAAATAGAGGTATATGTTTGTTTTCAAAAGGGATCACCAGTTATAATCATGTTGAACCATACACAATCAGGTTACGATAGGCTAAATTATCTCCATCAACATGAATTTCTGACATTCAACTCCAAGGAAGATCTACACAACTAGAGGTAACACCCTTTTCCAAAGGATCCATCATCCATGGTGGGCATAAGGATTAATTAGTTTCCTCTTTTAGCATGGTAAAACATAAGGTCAACTAATATTCTTATAATAAGTTATAAGAACTGTCAAGGTACTAAGATCCTTATACATAAGTCTAGAAAACCATAACAATTAATGGAAGATCCAAATGTAATCCAACAAGTAACTATGTTATACACATTTTGCATACGTTTATAATTTTGGTCATATGAAAGTATATAAGAAATATGTATTAATCATTATTACAACCAAACCTAGTATGCAACTGAGATAGAAAGTTCACCACATGATGAAAATTATATAATTCAATTGGTCATGTCATTTAGATCACGTCTCTTTTATATTTTTAGGGGTATAAAAATAATTGTCTTCCACCAAGGTTGTTTATTAATTCATTTTGCATGATCTTGAATGCATAAATTATCCCTAATTTTAACCATGGCTATAAGTTATAAGTATGCTTACAAATTCAACTTTTGTAATTTTCAGTTATTATCTTTTTCATTCATATCATCCCATAAATTTGCAACACCAAGTATGAATATCTCCCTAACATGAAACAAATGCATAAACATTTTATTCTAGAGAGAGAAATGCGAGAGAGTTGAGAGAATACTTCATTATTTTCACATAGCTACTATTTCTCCTTTTAAAAAAAAGGTTAGAGCGAGGAACCATTTTCCTAATGTTTACATTTTACTCATTAAGTTTTGAAAATTGTGTCTCATGAATAAAGTTCTTATAGATTTGTGTTTATATCATCCACAATTTATCTTTTTAAGAGTAAGTTACCTTATAACGTACAAAATAACCAAGGTTAAACAAGTGACCATTAAACAAAACTAAATATACTGGGATTACATAAGGTTTTCCAAGAGCTTAAAGTATCATCATTGCATCCCAAAAATTCCTAAAAGTCACAACAAAAGAATTGGTGCATGATACTTTATGGAGTCAAAGGTTTTCTTTCAATATTTCGAGGAGTCTTGTTTCCAGTACTAGAGAGGAACAAATATATAAGGACTAACAACCAAAAGATGATCACTCGATGAGTGGTTATGAAATCTATCGCTGTTAAAACCTTATCACAAATTATAAATATAAGATGACATATTTAGATTATTAGTATTAAAATATTATATCTTCCCACCAAGAGCACCCACATACCAAGGATGGATCTCGTAAAAAATTACCTAAAGACAACCGTCAATGTGTATACTTGATACCAAGGGTTAATAACATGGTATACTTAAAAAAATAAAATGATTTGACCTATATACATCTAAATATGGATACCCATGACCAAAATAAACATATTTCCTCAAGCTCAATTATGAATAACTTAAGTATACCAATATTTACTAAAGAAATCTTATAGACCAAAACATCGATCTTCTTCCAAACTAGCATTACCAAGTTAGAACATTCAATATGACCATCAGTGCACCCTCATATCCCAAAAGTACAATATCTTCCAGTAAAACATAATTATGAAAGAGTGAACCATCCCACACATAATCCATAAAACCTAAATTGATTACCATATCCATCTTAATGGTGAATAATGTCATCATAAAAAATAAGGAAAAGAAAAAATCATTGTCCAATCCACTAATCAATATCGCATAACATAAATGTTAATGCACTGATCCATACTACATAACATAAAGGAAAATCCAATTATCCATATTGCATAACATAAAGGCCAATCCATTTATCCATATTGCATAACATAAAGGACAATCCACTGATCCATGCTACATAGAATAAAATCCAATCCACAGAAGATAACATAGCATCATGAGGGTTGCTCAACCAAAGAGGACCAAAAAATCATAGGAGTCTTTCAATCAAAGAGAACCGAATAATCATAGGAGTCTCTCAATCAAAGAGGAATCATAATCAAGTATGCTTATCCACCAAAGGATGAAATATCACTAGTTTCACTCCACCAAATGAGGACTGAATGTCTAGTATCAAAGAGAGGCTAGATCACTCCATGGTCCTAGACACATAGAGTCTCATCACCTCAAAACCAAGGGCATGTCATGCACCCCCAAATATGCAATCATGATACCTTGGGTGTACCCCCAATATGAAAAGAGAACATAATACAAACAAGATAGAGCTAGCTCACAAACATGCATGAAAAACCACATAACATTTTTGAGCCAAGTGGCCTTAAAAAACAATAAAGCTATGAGTCACTAAAAAGAAATTAAATCCATGAAATCTCAACATTCAAAATAAAATGGCTAAGTAGCCTCATTCAAACCACGAAAAATATCGCAATAAAACCACAAAATATAACAAGAATATTCTCATCCAACGGGTAGTGGTGTAATGGTTCTTGGGTCTCCTCGTAATTGGGAGGTATAAGGTTCAATTCTCAGCTCCATTTTAGGGCGGCCTACTACCGAAGGTTTGGATACCCTGGTGATAGGGCACCATGATAATGTGGTATAATCTGTGGGCTATCCAAGAGCTTCAACTTCCATCCTTAGATTTTTCCATGGCCGGTGTGGGCTGGTGATGCCACAAAGGGATAGGGCCCTCTCCCTAGGTAACCTCAACAAAAAAAAGAAGATTTTTGAATCTTTTAATAAATTAATAAATAAAACGATGGTTCTAAAAATTTCAATTTTACAAATATAACACATGAAATTATCCACATCACAATTACTACACAACCTTTTGTGGGCCACCTGTAGGGGTACTAATCATCGAGTGTGCATCTCGGTATATAAATATAATAATGGAACCAATAATACATTTTTCATGATTTCTACTCTCCCATGTGAAAATAAGTCTCCAAAGTACTAAAAAACTATCAATATCACCACTATCAAATTCCACATACAAAAGTCCCAACCACTGATGATATAAGGCTCAAGAATGATTAACCAACCACTAGATATTCTCCACAACGGTCTCTAAGTGTCACCACAAGCACTATTTCTCCTAAGTTGTCCCAAGAAAAATGCCCAATCATAAGATATGTTTTCTATGGAGTAGTCCCCCATTCCAAGATCATATCCAAGAAATAGGAACCCATAAAACAACATGCTTTGTAAAGAATTTATACCAAACCAAAAAGAGATCATAGGATCACCCCAATGTCCATGCATTTCCTCCCAACTAGAATCGACATGACACACAAATCACAACGAGTATAAAAAACCCAAAGCTAAATTATCCCAGAGGGTCAAGTGTTTGAACCTTTGATCTAATACCAATTGTCGTGCCCATATTTTTAAGACCCAATACTAGCAAAAATTAAAATAATTTTTTGTTGGTTTGTTATTAAAACATTCCAATAAAAAAAAGAGTAATATGACTAATTTCAAAACCCAATCAACAATATTTCCTAATGAGGTGCACATAAAAAAGGTACTAATACCATGTCCTTATTATTGTGCGATGAAGACTCATAAGAAGGTGAGTCATGAGCTCTGTATAATGCTTCAGGTGTAAATAGAATGAACACAAATAATTAAGGCCCAATCTTCTGTTGTCTAATGATCATTAAAGGATTATTATTATCCTTAATATAAAAATACATGTATGTATAAATCTCATTTCTAATTATTTTCTAGGTGGAATTTAATGTTGCATTTTAAATTTAATAATAATCATCCAGAACTCTGGGTAAATCAAGGGCAGGGTGTAGTGTGATAAATGAGAAAGGGGATGTGATTTTTGTTGGTTCCTTTCCATTCAGCGATGGAACTTATAACCTCACAAAATCTCAAGCTCTCCTGGAGGGCATCAAGTTAGCGGTTTCTAGTGGTTTTGATCATCTCCAGGTGGAAGGAGACTCACAAGTAATTGTCCATGCAATTTCTAAGGGATTAGATCTCTCATGGCATCTTAATTTCTATCTTTCCAACATTCTCTTTTGGATTGGTAAATCAAAAAGTTGGAGCATTAATCATGTCTTTAGGGAAGAAAATCACACCACCGATTTACTTGCTAATGCGGAAATTGATTTTACAGACAATGCATTGATTTCAAATAACCGTGAAGATTGGTGTCGCTTGGTGGACCTTATTTCTCATGAAGGGAGGCACAACTTTATCTCACAACATTAAATAAGGCTAGCGTTATTTAGATGTTTGTTGGATCTCCTTTCTTTATTATTCCTTCTCTTTGATCTTTGGCTAGCGCTATATGGTTTTCTTGGTCTTTCCATTCATCAATCTATGCGGCGAGTGGTGGGAAGTTTCTCACTCTTCGGCCATTTCCCGTAGGCGTCTCCAAGAAGATTTTTGATATAAATGAGTTTAAGAGGTCGAAGATATCGAGTGTGTGTTAGGTGATTCCTATTTTTAGGAATCACACAG
Organism: Taxus chinensis; assembly: GCA_019776745.2. Lineage (NCBI taxonomy): Eukaryota > Viridiplantae > Streptophyta > Pinopsida > Cupressales > Taxaceae > Taxus > Taxus chinensis. Next base: position 281,181,774 of record CM034148.1, read on the forward strand.
GGCACGGGAAAATTCAGAAATTGTATTTTTTTTGTCTCCAATTGTCTCCTACTTCATCCAGTCTTGGTGGAAGTCAAGGATATTGCTGAAAACTTTATTTATCCAGTTCACAGAGGTGGTCTGAGTGAGGAATTGGCTAGGTGCTATACCATTGACCCATTGCTTTGGGTGGAAGAAGTGGATTCTCAGGCAATTATATTTGGGCATGGGGTTAATTGGCTTGGTGAGAAATATAGGGAACTTCTCCTTCATGTTGATAATGTGCATTCCCTTTTCTAGCATGGCGATCCAAACCCCAAGAGATTACCTACTCTAAATATTTCAGAAGCTTGTTTCCCTATTGATTTCGCCATTGATCATATTAATGCACTTTGGGATCATGCCATGGTGAATTTCCAAATCTTACTTGATAAGTCTTTGCAGCTGGTCACAAGTGCTATAGGTGTCACCAGTTGCGATGTGGTGGATTCCAGGGGAGCAACGACAGTGGTAGAGCTCGACAACTTGGACAGTTTCACCCGCGGGTCACCATAAGGAGTGGTGGCTCCTTCTGATGATGTTTGTTTCAATTTTTTGGCTTGTTTTGGTTCTGGTTTTATGCTTCCATGTTCATATAGGAACTTTCAATTATACCCTTGGCTTGTCTCTCTCAGTGCGCTCCTTTTGTGGGGTTTTTGGGCTTGTGTTTTATTTGGCTCTTTTTTGGTTTATTATTGTAAGGGTGGGGTCTCGTAACCCTCTGGTTCTAAGCTTCGATTAAAATCATTTAAAAATAAAAATAAAAAGTCTAGAACTAAACTTTAAAACACCCCTAGGGTTACACGTTCCAAGGATCTAATAAGTCTCCATTAATTAAATTAAAAATTACCCATTTAAAAGTTTTAATAAGGCAACCCCCAAACCCAAATTAATTTATAAAAAATTGAATCTTTAGAAAAATAAACACACCTAATTCCACCCTTTTATTTCCCACCTAAAAGCCATATTGTAGGGTGAAATCTAAGCCCTTAGATTAAATGGATATTATCCCTTGATTTTAGGTATAGGTTAAAACCCCTAAAATCTAATTTTGTGTTCTTATATTTTTCTTTTGTCTTTATATTTTATCATTTTGTGGTTTTTTGGTTGTAGGTATTCTCCATGGGAGTATGATGGAGGATGTATTTTCTTTCTATCATGGGAATCTCACAAGATTAAATAAGGAGATTATTATACATGTGTGTATGTATATACATACATACATATATATTTGTGTGTGTGAGAGAGAGAGAGAGCGAGAGGGAGATAGAGGAGGAAATGGTAACCATTAGCCACTATGGCTTGTGGCGTTGGCGTAGAGACATGAGTGTTGGCGCAGGGGAAGGGGTTGCCCCATGGTAAGGAGGTTAGAGGAAGGGACGAATGGCCCAAGGGAGAAGGTTTTGATTGTGGTTGTCATAGCAGGAGGAGTGGTCGAGGGTCATAGTGGTGGGAATAATGCCATAGGGAGCGGAAGCCATAAAAGGGTGTAGGGGATTGGGGGTTGGGACAGTCAGGCTGACCCCAACTCCAATCTCATTGCAGATTTTTTATTATTATTTAAAATAAACATTCCATATTATATGGATTCTCCTATTTAAAAAAATATATCAATCTTTGTAATCTATAATATATATCTTAATTTTATTATATGCATGTGTGTGTGTGTGTGTAGGTGTACGTGTACGTGTACGTGTACGTGTACATGTACGTGTACATGTGTGTGTGTGTGTGTGTGTATGATTATGTGTATCTCAGTCTATAGTGTTGAACCTCTGCATCCTACTTGTCACATGAGGCTGAGACTTGGGAGTAGAATGTTCCTTCCCAAGAAGAAAAATATCGAGAAACAAGGCCAAATCAATCTAAAAATTTAAAATAAAATAAAATTAATCATTACACCTTTCATCCTTCATAGTCGTCAGTCGTCGGTGATTAGCCCATACTTCTCACTAGTTGTATGAGATTGGGAATAGAGGAAGATGCCCTTACTCACCTACATTTTGTCTTTAGTGTTGAGCCCTTTTCTCTTACTAGTGACATGGGGAAAAATGTAGGGGGTAATTCACAACAACAATTAAAAAATAAAGCCATTATCACATCTGAATCAAAAGTGCTTAATAAAAAATATCCCAAGAAGTAATTTAGCTGCTCATGTTAAAGAGAGACAACAATTCCTTCAACTGAGTTTTTCCAATCACTACGCCATCTACAAATCTAAGTTGAGTCTAAACCTATAAAGTGGAATAATCTTGGAATCAGTCAAATAATCCTGACTGGAGATGCATTAAATTTTTATCACGTGAATCATTGATACACCTTGTATCTTATCATCCATCAACTTCATTTTCATATCACTCTTCACCTCATTCTTACATCCTTCTTGGCTCTCGGTGATGAGCCCTCGCATCTTCCTCATTCCATGGAGTCACAAATGGAGTGAGACATCCCATCATTACATCATCTACATTTCTTCCAATTAAATGGAATGCTTCTAATTGTTTGCACCTGCTTACACAATGTTCAACCCTTTACCAATTAAAAATGTTCAAAAATACATAAATATTCAAATATGTTTCAAATAATCAAAAACATTAAAATATGTTTCGAAAAATAAAAAACAATATAAAATTGTTCCAGAAATTAAAAAATAGTATAAAATTGTCAAAATAAAAAAATTCACAAAATTTTTGACCAACTTTTAGCAACTGGTAGCATAGTTCAACAATTTCACCATTTGAGGGTGTTCCTCATGATCGTTCCAAATCATCTTTCACTAATCACTTTTCTTGCCTATGGTGTATATATATGCTCATGGAAATCAATTACCCTTTCAAAATATAACTTTGTTTGGGGCACACCTGGATTAAATCCAATACATATCAAACTTCAATAGGATCCGATAAATTTTTTTGGAGTATCTAAGCATCACTCCTCTCTTTAGCATGATCCAATCCTCTCGTGTTCTAAGATATCACTTGGGGGAATTCATATTTGTCTAATTATTCAATGTGGGACACATTAAGAGTGTAATTAGATGTTGCTATTGCAAATTATGTTGTAATATTACAGTTTGTCATTATTGTGACTATGTTTTTGCTTGTTTCAGTCTATTATTTTATTACACTTTGTTTAAATTTGTTTATAGACCAATTGTAGGAAATATATTGGTATCTTAGTTCACATATAACTTTTGTGCCATTCATTCCTATTCATAATGGGTTTGTTTGCAATGCTTGTTTTGTGTCTTTTTGACCACTTGCATTGTTTTGTTTTCCTCCTAGCTTATTAAATAAGCCATGGCATGTTTTCCTTTTTGTTGTGTATTCAATTCAATTTTTTGGGCATTCCTTTTTCTTTCCAGGATATTCCTGCTACCTTGTGGTATTATGTGGTCCAATGAGTTGAGAAAAAACTTGCTTATTGGATTACCAAACCTCTCTCTCTTACTGGTAAGTTTCATATCTGCTCCAAGGTGCTCGCTACTACCCATGTGTATTATTCTTCATGTTGGGTGCCTTCTAAGGCTTTATATGCTAAATTACAAAAAATGTTTAGAGATTTCCTATGGGCTAATTCTCATGGCCACAAAGGCTTCCACAGAGTAGCATGGGCCATCTATTGTTCTCCTAAATAGGTGGATGGCTTAGGAATTATTGACATTCGACTACAAGGCATTGTTTTTACTGTCAAATGGATTGTCAGGGGCTTAGAAGGTTCTGAAGCTTAGAAAATATTGCTTCGTCATTGTCTCTATCAAGGGGATCCTTTTGGAAAGCAATCCTGTAAAAACTTGGGTTTGTAAATTTTTGTGATCTCCCCTGTTCCAGTTAAAATTGGAGGAAATTTTGTTATGAAGACTATCTGGAAGGCATGGGAACTAGTCAAACCTCACCTGCGTTGGGTGGGGGATGGTTTCAAAACTAGGATTTCCATCAACTCACACTCGTTATGGTGGTCTCCTGTTATTAATTTTCACAATGTTCCATTTGTTATGGTCCCATGGATTAAAAGCCTCTGATTTTTAAAACATGGAATCAAGCTACTTGGGGATATTTTTTGTAAGGCTACCAATTCTTAGAAACCTTAGGTTCTTATAAAAGTGTAGTTTATCCTTAAAAATGGTGATAAAGAATCTATTCAGGAAATTTAGAATGTCATACCTGAATATATGCTTCAAAAAATTGGGGTTCAACTCCTATTTAGTGGTGGCATGATCGCCACTAGCCCACAGTAACTCCCTTTAGTTGGTACAAACCCCGTGTTGGTTATCAGCTCCTTGCTCCTGCCCACATCCCTTTCAAAAAATTAAACAAGACCTGGAAGATGAATTCCCCACACAGGGTCTGGAAATGCAGGTTCAACAATATTTGGAAAGCTCTCATCGAACCAAAAAAGGATCATTTTCTCTAGTGCATTCTTTATTAGGGCTTTTTGGTTGGAAAAAACCTTCAACATCTTGGGGTTGCTAATCCCTTGTGTCCTATTTTTCAGTGTCCTGATTCTCTTGTGATTTTTTTTTGGTTTTTTCTGCTTGCTCAAGCTGCCTAGAATTTGATTCACTCCATCTTCCAACCTTTCCGCCCTAAACCCTTCACCTAGAATTTTTTTTTGTTGGGGGACTCGGCCTTGCTTCCTGCAAAATTCAACAAATTTTGGAAAATATTTCATGAAGAAATTATTTTGGAAATTTTGAATATTAGAAATGACTCTATTTTTAATCAAACTTTGCTTACCCTAGAGTTTTTTGTTTATGCTAAAAGTGGAATTATTACTCATGTGTTGCTTCAGATCCAGGTCTAGGTGGAGAAAGTCCACTTAGAGGTGGAACATTTATAGGATCTTCTCGCACATTGGGTTAGCTCCCCGTGCTCTGTCACTCAGATTCCATCCCCATCGTGTCATCCTTCTCCACCCCAGTGACGGTCCCCACCTCCCTGTCGGCTTCGGTCTCGCAATTAGGGAACTCGACAGAGGTAGCATGCCTAGACTTGGTGCAATTTCTCCCAACCTTGGTGGCAGGCCAGTGGCATTTTGCAGTAGCTTGGTGGCAATGGATTGGGAGATCCTCCCTATTCACAGGATGGTGGTGGCTCTAGCTGGGGGGACCCTCCCTCCAACCGAAACAGTGGTAGTGTCTTTGGATGGCCTTCTTCTCCTCCAGTTTCTGATTCAAGGCGGGTGCCCCCCAGATAAATTTTTGCACTTAACTCTTTCAATTTCTCGGACCAAACAAGATGCCCAAGCCTACAATCAGGGAGATGGATGGGATCCTGCACTGAATTCTCCTAATACCCCTATAACGGGTTGGGGTGCTTCACGTAGGCCATCTTTTCTTTCTCCTCCACTATTCACCATGTTCGCTTCTGCTACTTAATTATCTCATTTGTGACTTGTTCTTTATTCATTTGTATTTTGTTTCCTGTGGCATGCATGTGCCTAGTGTGGTGTATTTTTGGGTGTGACTTCTCCACCCGGTTATTTTATTGGGAACCCTATGTATGTTTCTTGATCATATCAATATAAAAGTGTGTTTCAATAAAAAAAAATCTATCTTAAAGTTTTATGTTTTCTATTTTTTATCTTTGTAATTTGATTTTTACTTTTTAAACATGTCCATTTCTATTTTAAATATTTTACTCAACATCTTCTCCTCTATCCAGATAATTTGAAAGCTATATAATTTTATAAGCATAACACAAAGCCACTGCATCTTTATCTAATTATGTGTATAGATAGAGTGGTAATAATATTGTGGTATATGATCTATTATTTTTTTAGAGGAGTTTGGAAGCATTATGATATGGGTTTTTCCAATGATGTCACAAAATAGTGAGTAACAATTTTGGTGTTGCTATTTTTAGTTGTTTCCTTAGACTTTATTCAAATCAACAAGAATGTGAATGCCTAAGCCTATCCTTTACCTTACTCATGTTTTTATTTTTTTAATGCAACAATTTTTTTTTTAAATTTATTTGGATTATTATCCTTAATGTTCATTTTACAGTGCAGGTATTTGGCATCATTTCACATGCATAATAATTTTCCTAGAGTTATTATTTTGATCTAAGGTACTAGTTTTTTTTCTTCTTTTTTGGTTGTAAATAGTATTTTTAATGAAATAATTATAAGATAAAGCAATATTGGCTATAGTTGCATGTTTACTAGGAGCCATAAACAAAAGCTCTCTTTTTAGGATAAATCTATAGTAAGCATTACAAATTTTCATCATTGTGATATGTAAAGCTACAAGTGATTTATTATTATATATGACAGTTGTCATCACATCAGATTTGCAGATCTTGAGTAACTAAACATATGATTTATCTTTTTTATATCCTCTTAGACTATCAATATTGCAGATTGAATATAAAACTTGGTCCAAATTAGAACTTTCCAAAACACAATAATTTGGTAAAATTCCTTTTCTTCCTGGCTTTATTTCTAATAAGCATATGTAACTTTTCTCACCACCTTTATACTGGTCTATAAGTGCATGTTTAAACACATAAACACTCATCACAAATAGTTAATTTCTATAGATTGTAGCTATAATAGTTTCATAATATGTGGTGATAATCACTTATAAAGCAAAAGAAAACATTTCAATAAAGTTTTTAAAAACAAATATAACTAAAGTAAACAAACAATACATTTTTTTAATTACTAAGGAATGCACAAGTTGAAATTGTCTAGCATACCTACCTTACAATTGTCAATGATGATATTTTTAAAATTATTTCAAAAAATCAAGTCATCCAAATATAATAGACAAATAAATTATTATTTACAAATTATAAGGATTATTCGTATTGTACATCATACATGGAATCAAGATTGCTCAAAACATCAGCCCACCTCTACAAAATGTAACTTTGCACTAGTATTTTTGTGATGTTGATTTTTTGGTGTTTCTATTAACCTAACTTCTGTAGATACCCTAAAAATACATACATATTACTACCCCACTTCTATCCAATTAGAATTAATTAAATTAATTATATCTTTCTGTTGCACACCCCTTTGGAATTACTTAAATTAATTCCGTAATTCAAATACTCCCTTTTAGAATTAATTAAAATTAATTCTGTTACCTAAGCTCATATTCCCACCCTTTGGAATTAAATTAATTTAATTCTACCATGCTCTTTGGAATTAATTAATTGAATTCCTACATACCTTCTAGCTAATATAATTAACCATTTATCTATTTAAATGATGAATTATTCTCCTCACAATTAAATAATAATTAAATTTAGCTATTTAATTCCACCTATTCCAGTCAATTACACTTGAAGTACACTTACCTATCAAATTTAGACTCCACTTGTAAATTCCTAGAAATGAGGGGGTTATAGAGATTGTATGTGCAATTCAAATTTCTGGATGTAACGTTCTATTATTCCAAATTTCCATTATCCTTGTAAATTTGTAATTACTTATTACCAAGACTACTTAATAACATGGGTGATTCAACCATTAACCTAGAGCTTATTCAATGTCAAATCCACCTTTCATATCTCTACCCTCAGCTATAAAATCAATCCATTTCCTTTGTAAATCCATCTCCTTAGAGATTTTAGAAAATTACATCCACCTTCTGCCAATTTGGCATCCATATCCTTTTGAAATCTATTATCATAGCATCTAGCAAATATCTTTAGAGAATTAATATCAAAGAGAATCCATAATCCAATCTTCAACAACATCAAACCAAGTTTAAAAGATTCTACGGTCTTATCATTGAGGTTTGCAAGAAGTATATCAGTGAAGGTATGATTTGTGTTTTATTTCTTTATCTTCTATTATCTGTGATTTTCCTTGTTTACATTCTAGCATGCCTGAGTGGGACCTCCCACATGTTATTTTTTTTCATTTTAGTTTCATGATTTCAATTTAAAAATTGTTTGTGTGTTTCTTGTATTCATTTAACCTTGTTATCGAAATTTTAGTTTCTCATGTGAAATATAGAATCTAAAAAACTAATTTTTGGGTCATTTTTCTCATGTTTAAACATTTTATTCAGAGCACTAGTGTTACCCATCTTCCAGAAGCCATAAAATTTTCTCTCAAACTCAAAAAGACTTTGTTTATTCTTACAGAAAGGTTTCGAGAAGATTTATGCAATGGAAAAATAATTTTTTGAATTGAACTTATAGAAAATTTATGGTTTCATTTCTCCTAACACTTATCTTTTTTTATATAAAAAACAAAAATTGTAGCATTTTATAAATTTTTATTTGTTTTTGTTTAAACATAGCAACCTAACACGTATTATCTTTCCTCACACTTTTAAAGTGATCTTGGAAATCAGAAAGAATGATCTTTTCTTATGTGTTTTTAAGGAATTAACCATTTTTCTTTTCTTAATCAAATCTTGTTCATGTGTATGCTCTTTCCTTGTGCTTTATAAGAGATCTTGGAAATCAGAAATAAACTCATTTATTTTTGTCTTGTCCTCTTTATTTATTTTTGTCTTGTCCTCTCTACCTCAAGAAAACATGTTAATCCTTGTTTACAGGACCCACTCTATAAGATGTTACTCTTAAACTACTAACTGCAAGTTGCCTCGATTGTGTGCTAAGAAAACTACTAATACTTTATGTGCAAGGAACCTCTTTAATCAAGATAAAATAAACCATTCTCATTGTATTTGTAGTTGCAATTGACAAGGCTATTTACACAACTTCTATAACTATGGGAAGTTCTTTGGCATACTCCATAAAAATCATTTGAGGAGTACCACAAGAACCCCAAAGTAGTCAGCACATTGAGGGAACTGATTGATGAAATATGTACCCCCATCCCAACTGACTAGTATTCTTTTGTGAGATTAGAGTCACGGATATCCTTAGTGGAGACCCTAGTGTGATTCATTTGATCAAGATATTTTCTCATTATTTCAAAGGGGGTAAAGTAAATCTAGAAACTAGCAATAGCACCATGCTCGCTCGGGTATACTACTGACACCTAGTTGAGAGAGCCACCCAGGAAGCCAAACATTATCCAAGATAATCTAAGGTAGAGGCCAAAACATCTGTAAATAAATTTATTTTTTTCACATTCTCTTTTATGTCTTTTCATTTTCATGAATTGTGTTCCACACTTGTCTCTCATGTTCTCACTTTCATTTTGTTTTCTATCTCTCCCAAATACTCATTATTTGGGTGCATTCACATCTCTTTCACGTTTCCAAATACTCCTTATTTGGATCCACTTTTTTCTCATTTCCACCTCTATGTAAATAAGTCTAAGTCTTGAGTTGTGGACATATGTATCCGCACTCAAGCACTATCACCCTTCTTCATCTAAGTATTGATATAGTGATACTCACTTTATCATTGTCAAGCACCTTTTTGATCACTTTGATCCTCCATCTTTCTAAGTCTTAAGTTTGACATCACATTTTTGAGATTTTAAACATTCAAACATCTCATGTCATCAAGTTGCACATTCACTTTGTTCCCTTTTCGACATCTCAATATTCTTTCAATACTCTCTCTTTTAAAGAATTCACTTTACTTTAATTCAAGATCCTTAACCAATCACTCTCCCCTCATCTCTCACATTCACTTTTATTAATTTGAATTTATACCTTTTCATTGTCATATTTTCATCTCTATACTTCACCACTTTCTCATCTCCTCTTTTCACTCATTTGTTAAGAGTTATCTTCTCTCACCATATTTCTCATCTACTCTCTTAACACCCATCTTGTTAAAATTTGCACACTCTTGCCATATCTTTTGTTTCTCCTCTCTTGACACTCATCTTGTTAAGAAATAATATTTTTTATCGTGATCTCTAAGTATCCTCTTATAATAATCATTTTTTCACAAGTCGAGCAAGCCAACCTCTTTCACCTCTTTCCTCTTTACAATCACTTTGTAAAGGATTGAGCACCCTTTCCAACCTTGGCATCTCTCTTATCGATTATTTTGTTAAGATTCATCTAACTAAATTTCAATCCCCTATTCCGCCTTAACAAAACTCATTTTGTTAAGTGTTGCAAAGTCACCCCCTTTCATTTCTCTTAATACTCATCTTGTTAAGGGTTAACATTGTGAGCCTTTTTCTCTCTCTTAACACTCCTTTTGTTAAGATTTGACCACATCATCTTGTTAAGTCTCTTCTCTTCTAAAAATCCATTTTATAAGTTGAGCAAACTAACCTTGTCAAAGTATCATTTCTTTTACATTCACTTTTTCAAAATTTTGAGCACATAACTTTTACTTTCAAAGCTTCTTATCTTCATCCATCTTGACATTCACATTGTTAAGGGATGAATCTAACAAGCCTTTTCCTCTTTGTCCACCTTGACATTCACATTGTTAAGGTTCAAATCTAATAATATCTTCAAGTCCCTTGACCATATTAACATTCATGTTGTTAATCATTGATTATATCAAATATTTTCCACTCCTCATTTCTTACATTCACTTTATATAGAATCAAGTAACCTTTTTTCATCGTTAATCCTCTTCCACCTTAACATTCAAACTTTTTTAAGGTTTGAGAAAATTCCTTTTTCCAAAATCTTCCATATTTACTCTTACATTGTAAAGGGTTGAGTGGTCTACAATATTTTCACACTTCATCCATCTTAACATTCACATTTTTAAGGGTCATACTAATAAAATCTTTCCAATCTTTTCTTCCATCTTAGCATTTACATTGCTAAGGGTCACATCATTCAACCTTTTTTCCTCTTCCATCTTAGCATTCAATTTTCTAAGGGTTGAGTTATTCATCGCAAATTTCTTCACTCTCCCCCATTTTTTATTACAATCGTAGATTCACACAATTGATCATTTCCTTAGGAATGAAAATGATGAAAGAAACTATTGCAGGTATGCAAAAACAACACAACAAATTCAAATATGATGAATTGTGTCCTTACCCTTTCAACATGGACATCTTATGCACACCCTTTCCAAAATATTTCGAGACACCCAAATTTGACAAATACAAGGGCACAACTGATCCTAGACAACATATCAAATAATTTTACATAGCATGCCACGAAGTGGCATATAATGATAACTTTATCTTGTTCCTTTTTCCTATAAGTCTAGGAGAAAAAGATTTGGAATAGTTTTTACACCTTCCAAAGGGATATATCACCACCTTCTGGAATTCTATAAGAATTTCCTCAAACACTTCTCTTTATATATTGACTCCGAAGTCACTTTGACTCAAAGATACAATGCCTTCATTTTAAAGGCTTAGTAAAGCCTCATTATAAAGACCATGGGCATCATCACAATAACAATACTAACAATCACAACCACCATAATATTGATCACAATGAATCTTGGTATGTCAACTGCAAATGTAATGTCATCACTGTTGGTTTCATGGATAATCATAATGTTCCCAACATACATGACCAATCAATAAAAAATTCAATCATACAACCTACCAAAGACACTACTCCGTACAAAGCTTAAACGTAAGTTTACACCCCTCGAAAAAATTCTCTATAGTGTCTTTCATCAACTCAAAGAGGCTGGGATGATAAAATATCTACTTACAAGACCTTGGGTTGAAGGAGAACCTAAGCCATATTGGTAAAAAACTCATACATATTGTGATTTTCATTGCATTGATGGCCACTCAACAAATAAATGTGTGTGTTTTAATAACTATGTCTAATACTTAATTGATGACACATAGATATTTATAGAGCTCAGCGACAAAGCTATAACAAATGAAGACACATCGACTTCCACAACTTCTAAAGAAGAGATGACTGTTGTCTCGAATACTTTACATACTAACATTCAATGAGATCATGACAAAGGTCAAGTATCTCTCCCTCCAGACCAATCAATATCTTCTCCAAATTTTCTTCCTTTAGTCCACATAAACATTAAACTTGTTTTGGAAAATAATATTCTAACACAAAATGAGAGATTGACATTGATTCAAGATTCCCTTTCAACCCTTGATATAACTATAGACTCTATAGAAGAGGGTCCATCATCAAGCACCATTGATCTTGATTCTATTATTTCACTTCCAGATCCTATGCCTGACATCTCTAGTATTTTTGTAGAAGCAAAACAACAACAATCGTGGACACTTGTAACAACGTAACCTTCCATGTATGAAATCCCTCAAATGATAACTCTTATAGGAATCTCATCAACGATGACCCTAACATCTCAAGACATCTAAATTCATACATTCTATGAGATACGTATACCAAGGAATATCCTTATACAACCCTTTTCAATATCTAGTCACAAATATATCATCAAATCAATTGATCCATGACCTTGACAGAGAAACATTGAATATTTTCTCTCTATTGCCTATAAGGAGCCTCAGGTATACATCTAGAGATCAATCCTTCTTCCTTATCATTCTTCCACTCATAGAATGAATATTAATTTTAAAATATTCCCCACATTTACAATTCTCCTCTAACATCACAATAGTTTTCTGATCTAATCGAAGACTTATAAAATCATACTTCCTTTGACTTGGACCTGTCTGTCCAAGTTTTGTATCTCAAAACTACTTGAATCTTTGGATTCCCTTCTTTGAATTGGACATTTTATTCCCAAGTCTCGTATCTTAGGACTCATTGAATCATTTGATTATCTCCTTTGACTTGGACCCTATTCTCCCAAGTCTCATAAAATCAGACTACTTGCATATATCATTCATCGAAAATATTTCATTTGACTTGGATCTCATTCGCCCAAGTCTTGTAATTCAAGAACCATTCCATTTTCATAAACATTGACCTCTCTCCTGATGAGTCCATTGAATATCTCATTCAAAAAGAAAAATTCAAAATCATAAAAAGAAAATAAAACTCTATATTAAACCTTTTCTTAAAGCACCGTTTGAAAATAAAAATTGGAAAAGCAAGTGTAAATAATGTTAAAGATTCCATCTATTGGAATATATCTTAATCATACCATTATCATATCTTCATCATTATTCACCTATCATGACACATGTTAACCTTGTTCCTATTGGGCATTGTATGTCTCATCCTTGTTATGGTTTCTACCATTTTAGATATTTTTACCTACGGTTTTTTCTCAAAGCTTATTGATGGAAATACTCCTTTCAAATAAGCTCTCTTTTTAACAGAAAACATCAAACTTCTTTACATGGACCTTTTTAATCGTCCATCTCATTCTACGGTGTTAAACCCTTACGTCCTACTAGTCGTATACGGCTGAGACTTGGGGGTAGAATGTTCCTTCCCATTAAGAACATATTGACAAAAAAGGCAAATCAATCTAAAAATAAAAAAATATAAATCAATCATTACACCTTTTATCCTTCAGATTCTTCAGTGATAAGCCCATACTTCTCACTAGTAGTATGAGACTGGGAATGGAGGAAGATGCCCTTACTCGCCTACATTTTCTTCTTCGATGTTGAGCCCTTATCTCTTACTAGTGACATGGGGAAACATGTAGGGGGTCCTTCACAACAATAATTAAAAAATAAATCCTTTATCAAATCTGAATCAAAAGTTCTTAATTAAAAAATATCCCAAGAAGTAATTTAGATTCTCATGTTAAAGAGAGACAACAATTCCTTCAACCATATTTTTCCAATCAGTAGGCCATCTATGAGATCTAAGTTTAGTCAAAAACCTATAAAGTGGAATCATCTTGAAATCAATCAGATAATCTTGACTAAATATGAGTTACATTCTTCTTATCATGGATCATTGTTACACCTTGTGTCTTAGCATCCAATATCTTCACCTTCATATCAATTTTCACCTCATTTTCATGTCCTTCTTGGCTCTCAATGATGATCCCTCACATCTTCCTAGTTGCTGTGGAGTCACAAGTGGAGTGAAACACCCTATCATTACATCATCTACATTTTTTCCCAATGGAATGGAACTCTTCTAATTATTTACACTTGCTTTCAACACTATGCGAACCCCTTTTACCAATATAAAAAACATTCAATTGTTTTTCTCAAAAACTTAGAAAAAACATTAAAATATGTTTCTCAAAAATAAAAACATTCAAATATGTTTCAAAAATAAAAAACAATATCAAATATTGTTTAAAAATATAAAAACAATATAAAATTGTTCCAAAATCCAAAAACAATATAAAATTGTTCCAAAAATAAAAAATACTATAAAATTGTCAAAATCAAAACATTCAGAAAATGTTTGACCAACTTTCAACAACTATGTAGCACAGTTCAACAATTTCACCATTTGACGGCACTCCTCATGATCATTCCAGATCATCTTTCGTTAATCACTTTTCTTTCCCATGGTGTATATCTATACTCGTGGAAATCAATTACCCTTTCACAATATAACTTTACTTGGGGCACACTTGGATTAAATCCAATACAGATCAAACTTCAATGGGATCTGAAAAGATTTTTTTGGAGTATCTAAGCATCACTCCACTCTTCATCCTGATCCAATCCTCTCGCATTCTAATCTATCACTTGGGGGAATTCATATCTATCTAATTCTTCAATGTGGAACACATTTGGAGTATCATTAGACATCATTATTAGAAATTGTGTTGTATTGTTGGTTTGTCGGCATTGCGACAATGTTTTTTCTTCTTTCAGTTTATTATTTTGTTACACTTTGTTTACCTTTGTTATAGACCAATTTTAGGAACATACTTGGCATCTTAGTTCACAAATAAATTTGGTGTCATTCATTCCTTTTCATATTGGGTTTTTTTGCATGTTTTTTTGTTATTGTTTGACTAGTTTGCATTGTTTTTTTTTCTTCATGGATTATTAAATAAGCCATGGAGTGTTCATTTAATTTTTGATATGTATTCAATTTGTTTACATTTCTTTATTTATAACTTTTTTACAAAAAACTTACAAAAAATCACAAAAATCAAATATTTCAAAAATTCAAAAAAAATAAAAAAATCATAAAACATTCACTTATCATCGAAATCCTATAATTGGAAAACCCTTGAAGTGAATATTTCCACATTTCAACACAATCTTGATAAATTCATTCCTTTATATACTACCCTAGTAATCATTTTGATCTTACCACTATCACATTCTTATCTTTTCATGATAGCTAACTCTACTTCGGGAAAGTCCCAAAATTATTTTTCCTTCACGATATAACTTTTCCTGGGAAAATTTTCTTAGATCATTTGTAAAATTGATCAAACAAGAGTGTCATGAGGAGTATCCAAGTATACTCCTCTCTTCCATCTAACCCTATTCCCAACCTTGGGAGTTTAATTTGCATCTACTTAACCATCATTGTGGCACGCATTAGGGGCATAACTGATTGTCTTCTTTTTCAAAGTTGTGTCTGCATTGTTAATTTTTACTTCTTGGAATAATTAAGTATTTTGATAAAATATTGGTTCTTTTATAACCCTGATGCCTGCACTTACTATTCATATTGGGTTTGTTTTCCTTTTTCTCTTTTCTTTGTTGTGTGTGTGTTTGTTTATGTGCATATGGGTTAACCATCTTGATTATTTAATAATAATGGTGATAACTCTATTGTATAATAGTAAAATAAAGGTTTCTCTTATATTCACACTCTCCAAATGGTGCTCATGCTATGAGCACAATTCCTCCCATCCTAAATTTTCAACTTACATTGTCTCTTTCCTATCAAGCAGATGTCCACCGTCTTTTATGCATCATCCACTCACTTGAGGGGGAATTCCCTTACCGTCCCTTCTCATTGGGGCATCTAAATGCTTCACCACTTTATCGATCACTAATCTACACGTGTCTACCTATCTTAAATCAATATTACTTTGAAATAACACTTTAAAGAGGGGAAAATGTAGACACCCACTAAAAATACATACATATTTCTAGTCCTCTTTTATCCAATTATAATTAATTAAATTAAATATCATACCATTTAATATATCCCTTTGGAATTAATTAAATTAACTTGTCATTCAAATAATCCCTTGTATAATTAATTAAAATTAATATTACCTAAGCTATATTCCTACCCTTTGGAATTAAATTAATTTAATTATACCATGCTCTTGGAATTAATTAAATTAATTCCTAACACCTTCATAGCTAATATAATTAAACATTTATTTATTTAAATGGTTAATTATCTTCCAATTCATAATTAAATTTAGTTATTTAATTCCACCTATTCTTCAACTACACTTGAACTACACTTCCCTATCCCACTTGGACTCCACTTGTAGATTCCTAGAAGTGTGGGGGCAATTGGATTGTACATGCATTATTCAAATTTCTAAATGTAACTTCTACTATTCATAAATGTTCATTGCCCCTTTAAATATGCAAAGCTACTAGTGACCAAGTCTAGTTGTTAACGTGGGTGATTCAACCATTAAACCAGGAGATTAGTAAATGTAAAATCCAACTTTCATGGTGTCTACCCTCAGCTATAAAAGCAAGCCATTTCCTTTGTAAATCCATCTGTATATTTGATCAAATTGCATCTAACTTCTACCAATTTGACATCAGCATACTTATGAAATTTAATTATAGCATATGCAAATCCCTTTGGAGAATTAATATCAAAGAGCACCCAAAATCCAATCTTTAACAAGATAAAACAAGTTGAAAAGCTTATACGATCTTACTTGAGGTTTGCAAGAGATCTAAAATGAAGGTATAATCTGTATTTATTTATTTATCTTCTTTTTTCTATAAATTTCCTTTTTTACAACTTCCATTTATTGTATAGAGGGAAAAAAATGTGTCTAGAAAACATGCAATCTTATCATCCATTCAACTAGGGTATCAAGGCAATGAGTAAGAGACACACAAAGACCGACACACAATGGATAGAATTCAAAGGGGTATAGGGAGTGCTAAGATCACATATCCAAATGGAAATAGCACTTACACTAGGTCAACCTAGGGTTTCCAAGGCCCTAAATCGAGAAAGAGGACGGAACCCTATTAGGTTATCATTACTATGGGGGTAATTGGGGACAAAATAAACATATAAGATATATGCTAACCGAACTGAAGTATGCAACATAAAATAAGGAGTTGAATAACAGTATGTTATCCTAACATGTGCATAATATGATAGGATAACATAAAGTGATAAGAAAAGAGATAGGAGACTACTCTATGCAAAATGACAAGTCAAATTAGAACACTTATCTATTGGGGAGAGGTCGTTGATGCATCTATTTCTCAAAGGATAATACACCAAGATAGAATAATGTTTTGGTGGAGAAGGGGAAATAATCCTATCCTAACTCACTATAGTTGACCCAAGAGTGCAAGAAAACCATTCCAACAAGAATAATATCCAATCCAAGAGTCAAGATGTAAGAAATCCAAGATTTGGGCAAGTATATGCAAATTAACATAAAAGAGTAGAGAAAATGGAGAGTTCGTGTATGTCTCTGTGTTGTGTGTTGTATGTGATTGTATTATTTTTTCCTTTGTTATTTTTTTTGGTATTTATACCTATACAATCACCTGCAGGCAATTCCATTGGCCAAGAATTTGAAAATGTGCCAACACAATCTTCTATAGGAAATGGCATTGGCTAGGGAGGGGAAGGAAAAGTGGTGTGTGTAATGTGTTGTGAAGAAAAAAGTAATGCAAGGAAGAAATAATATGGTAATGTGCAAGTAAGGTGTCAAAAGGTTGCAAAACAAAGTAAAAAGATACGAGAAAAAGATGTTCATAAATAGGACCAAAATCCATTCTCTCTCAATGAATCATCCCTAACCCGATGGTTATGTAAATAATCATACCCCTATCCTGGAATGGTTCCCTTAGCGAACCCGTTCCAAGAAATAGATGCATTAACAACCTCTAACATAGAAGAGAAATTTTTAGTAACATATATGAATAGATAAAGCATTGAAAATTAGGTGTATGCATATGCCCCAGTCATTGATTATTGCATTTCACAATAGAAAAAAATGGGGTAGTAAAAAAAAAATGAAACATAACACCTAAATTTAAAGTATATGTTGAAAGTAAATAAAGGACTAACTGAAATGAAATATACCCACTAATGCATACCTGATAGTGTCGGTCATACTGTCATGTATGGGCACAATCCATGCTGTTAGAACACTAGAAAAGAAAAATTAAAAGGAAACACTAAAGGATCATCAGCAAAATAAGACATAAATCACCTAGCTAGGTGCCCATGGGATGGATTTAGAAATTGGAGATATAGGGTCAAAAAATCTGATTTTTGGCCAAAGAGCAGGATAAGGCATATAATATGTCAAAAGGAGTAGGAGAAGATCATGATCCAAACAAAATAGATGAATGATTTTTCCTATATTTGGAAATAAGATGACAGGTATTTGAAGATTGAGGGACATTGTGATTTGAATTGAAATATTATGCTTATATAGGATTTTTATTTTTATTTGGACATTGTTGAGTGTGTAATTAAGAGAACTAAGCTATGGAATCCCAAATTTGAGATTAGCAAGACAATATGGCATAAATACAAGGAGGCATGAGACAAGGAGGAGGCATGGGATGATGAGGAGGCGCATGTGGCGGAACACAACCATAGGTAAGTCATTGCATTTAATTATGTTAAGTAGATTATGGGAAATTTGGTATTTTTAGGATTATGAAGATATTAGAGCATCATTTTAAAGAAAAATTTTGTCACTTGAGAGGATAGGATAAAATGCAAGTGGGTTTCAAAGGGATTTTCTTTTAGTTTTTTCCTGTAGCTGATTTTTTCTTCAAAAATTTAAAAAGTTGTGGTCATACGGAACTAAACGCCATCATTCTCCTTGAAACAACAGGTCTAATGGCATTAGGAATATTTAGAAAATAATGTGATTTATTATAATTTTGGGTATTAAATTGATTTTTGACGAATCCAATGCTTGAATTTTATTGATTTGTGAATGCAGGGAGATTGGAGGATCCACCTATGGCGGGGGGTTGATGTTGCATGGCTTAATGGATTGATTTATGGATTGAAAAAAGTAGAGGTGGTGCAAATACATGGATGAGGATTTGGGGGCATCATGTAGATTCCTAGGATACCATTGGATTTTAATTACTGTCGATGTTCTTGATTTTATGGGAGCCTTGAGGCAACACATTTTGGTGGTGGGCAAGTAAGATAGTTGAGATGATTGTGACAGTTTAGGATGTGCATGGGATATTAGGCTTGTCGATTGGAGGGGCTCACATGTATTTCTATCTTACCCTAGATATTATAGAGAGGAGGGATTTGGTGTTATGGGCCACAGTTAATGAGACATATAAGGAAGGGATGCCCAATGTTTGACACATCACAATATTTGAGGCAGAGATTATGGTTATCTGGAAGGTGGTAATGGGCATTATCGTGGCATGCATATTGTGCCACATGAGAACATTACATTATAGCTAGTGGCCTCTTGTAGATATTTTAGTGAATGGGTTACATTATTTAGCTGGGGGAGCCTTACAGGGGTGCAACTGGTGCACAACTTATAAAGGGTCTGAAGGATAGCACAAAGGACCATGGGTCATGTTATATTGCTGATGACATGGATATATGAAATATTTCCAATGTACAGACCCACAGAGATGCCATTGGCCATAGCACCAGATGATCTGAGAGTACTTCAGTGGACATAAGGGTCGATAGTGAGAGCACTTCTGGTGTATCACCCATTAATACATGTACATCTAGATGATGTCATATGGGAACCCTACATAGGGAATGTTGATCAATGACCCATTTTGTCTAGGGAAGAGGAATTAGATACAATTGATGAGATTATAGGACATTACCTACATGGGTAGAAACCCACCCAATGGGTAAGGTACCCAGATAGTTTGGGTGGTCAAATCTTGTTATGGTACTACCACTACTAGACTACAGATGGCGACATGTGAGGGAGGATGTAGGAGAAAATGTAGAGTATGAGTGTTGCAGCCATAGAGAGTACGGGCCGTATGCAGACATGGTTGGAGGAAAAAATGACAAGGTGGGATGCTCAGGACCCACTGGAGATCATTGCAGATGATAGTTTAGATTAGGGATCTAATGGAGGACCTTCTTTCCTTAACCCACAGGTGGGAAACACAAGCATAGCTAGTCCTAGCATCAGAGGAAGAGGGGAGAGATAACTAAAACTATGGCTAAGAGAGCATAGGATGTGGTGACTAGGAGGTGGTTACCTGACACCAGTGGGGATGGAGATGGCCTTACAATTGCGAGACAGTCCTAGGTCCTATCATAGAGGAGATATTATTTTGGTGCCCTGAGATAGATGGGCACAATACGTTAGAGGGATATATTGTTTATATGATGAGGCTAGGGCAGTATTGGGTAGCCACAGAGATGATGATATTGTTGTCAAGAAATCTAAGAAGCCAAGTATGTGCTATTTTGATGATTTTATTTAGAGATGTAAATGATACATTTGATAACTATATCACGAGATTGGTACTGATTACTAAATTTTGGTTTTACAGAGTGAATGACAGATGAGTGACACTTCCTAATAGAGAGTGTGCACCACGAGATCTTGGACCCAATATTGGATATTTAGGATACCTCAGTCATGGTGGCCCCCACAGTGTCATCAGTCGGTGAGTCAGTGGGATCATTTTCATTGATTGGGGAGTTTTTCATATCACTGCAAAGATTAAGAGATGTATAGGCATTGGCAGGAATCGATAGAATAGATGTGATATTGTGGGTCTTATTGCAAGAAAAAGGTGCCTTAGTTCAAGAGCAGGAAACCTACCTTTCAAATTCTAGGAGCTAGAGGTATAACTGGTGAGAGCATAGGGAGAGGTCTTTGATTCCCAATCTAGGGTGGAATCTCTAGCTCACACATCCCTATCATATACTGCAACACACTCATCATAAAACATCTAGAGATACCCCCAACGAGGTGAGGATGTTTGAACCACAATGTATATATATTGATGATGGATTATGTGCTCATGAATAAATTAGATATATTAAATTTTATTATTTAAATGAATTTTTAATATTATGTGGAGTGGTGTTTATCTTTATTATATTTATAGCATAGAAAAAGCTAAGAAGCGAGAATAACATTTATCACCCTATGAACTTTATTAATTTCTACATTGCCACAAAATAAGAAGCTCCTTTAAGTCTTCAGATTACTAAATAACTAAATAGGTTAGACATATTGGATTTCCTATCTTAGAATGATCAATGTTAACGGTAGATTTTTTTTTTGGATTGAGGGTAAATCTGAGAGTATTTCAAGAATGGTGACCCACCATCCTAAATGGCTACAAGTCTGATGGATTTTTCTTGAGAGGAACTCAAAACCTGGTTACAATGAAGGGGACCACTATTTAGGAACCCAGTTGGAGCAACCATGAAACCATAGTGAAGATGCAGTGAGCTTAACGATCAAATGGCTAAGTATCGAGTGGGAGCAAATATCAAGTGGAATCCCAAAGCTAGGAGTTCTTAGCGTTAACAACCACCATTCGGCAGTAGCAAGAGGAGCAATTTTGACCATTAATCAGCAGCTTAGCCTTGTATTTAGCCATGCAGTGACAACAGCGAGAGCATCAACAGTGAGATGGTATATAGCTGACCAGTTGTCAGCAGTGAGACTTAGATTATTATGATGCATCAACTTTTATACGATGATCTATTAAACCACTAGTTGGTCGACCTTGTTGAGGAGAGCCACCAGCGTCACCAGTGAGGAGTAACCACCAGGTGTCAGCATGAGTAGAAAATCTGCCTCCAGTATGTTAAACCACCTTCGAGTCTTAGGATATTTGCCTTAGGGGGATTTGCCCCCCTCGAAGTGGACAAACTATTACAAATTCATGTGACTTGACCAGAATTTACTCCCACCCCATCAGCTATGTTAAGAGTAGATGTAATCAAATAGATTTTTGATAATCATAATTAATCAAGGTGTTTTTATTACAAGTGGTAATCAGTGTTCCTGATTTTAAACGTTGATGTTATCAAACCTTCTCATTCTTCTAAGGTTCAGTTAAAACTAGCAATATTGGTAGTGGATTTTTTTCGTATAAATTATTAAATTTATAGTGATGATCAAATTTAAGTCATGTAGAGCTTCTCATCCATAATTACAATAAGTTTTGACTTAATAAGCAAAAGTTAATTACGGTTCTATATTTATTCATAATTTTGGCTACCCTAGAAGATAAAGATATATTTTTGGAATTAATCTCAACAAAAAAACTACTTATATAATGAAAATTACCGTTTTTAGATAAACATATTTAAGATACTTATTACTAGTTTTATACAATTCAGATATTAGAGAAACTTAAATTAGTTGTTCCTAAACCCTAATCAACATTAAATATCTGCCCCTAAATAATTTCTACCCATGAGGCCCGCACAACCTTCATCATACCTCTTGGATCTACCTCGATTTTATAAGAAACAAGTTGATATTTGAAACTCCAGGAATTACTCTTGCAATTTAGGAACACATGGCTACAGATTTTATCTGAAAGTATTTTTGAGTATCTACATGTGGTAATTTTTTTTCTAGGAAAGTGAAGTAGGAACAATTAAAATGAGTAATGTTGACCTTTAATGTTGAGCTTTTTTAACTGAAGTAATAGCCTTAGGAGTGACATATCCATGAAGATGATTTTGATGAAACGCAGTAGGTTTCCATGCACTTCAATGGAATATCTCGAGGAGCAAGTAAATCCAATTCCTTGATCCATGTTCAGGTTCAAGCTTAGTCCTGGTCCATCAAAACAGATCCATATGAGCATTCCATTTTACTTATTTATGATCTCTAAAATCATACAATTAGAGATCTTCTCCACCAATGGTAAAGTTGAGGCTCCCATCCATCAAGTCCTCATTATGCTTAGGCTCAAAATTGGGGGGCTTGCTATCACCAAGGAAGAAGGCAAACATAAGAGGAAACATTATGTGGAATGTCTACGCCAATCCAACAAGGATAAGGAGGGGGATTTTTAAGAGAATATGACCCCGAGTAATAAAAAGGAAGATTTTTTTAGGTGCATGATAAGATGATCAAAGGGGAGACTAACATGATTGCCTAGTGAATGTCAGCTGGTGATAGTCTTCACTGAAGAGATTGCTAATGGTACACTATAGTTGGAGGAGTTTATACTAGGAATTATTTCAGGGAATTAGATAAAGTAGGTACGCCATGTCCTGGTATCTAGTCAAATGAAGTATATCCATCAATTGGAGACTTTTTCCTTGTGTGATGGAGGACATTACAGAAGGAGTATTTCAACTGAAGTATTTAGTAAGGGTCTTAAGTGACCACATTGAAACATGAGGTACGGATGTTGTAAGGACCCACTCAATCGGTTGAAGGATTCTAGAATCAAAAAATGTCAAGTAGAGGAATCCAATTTCATTTTCTAGTAGAAGGATGAAGTCAAGTACTATAAAATAAAATTAGCGTAAGACCTATGACTCCTCCATACCACTCGGCCTTTTAATTCGGTTGGTACCTTCAAAACATTGAAGACATAGTTCCAACGTGGTTCTAATTTAATTGTGATAGCAAATATGGACAAAATCCTAAATGGTCCTGAGAAAAACCTGTTCTGCATTGAAGGAATCTGGTGATGAGGAAGAAATATGAGGCAACATCAACAGAGGAAGTGGAAAAATTAGAGGAAGAATCTAGAGATCCTCAACCCACTGTTTCATGCCATGCTCTATCAGGTATTAGTACTTCACAAACCCTTCAAGTTTTGGGTTATCTTAAGAATCAGAAGGTAACATTCTTGAATGATTTAGGGAGCACACATAATTTCATCAATCATAAGTTGGCAACAAGACTAAATTGTTTCATCTACCTAGCACCTAAATTTCAAGTAATGATTGCAGATGGTGGCACAGTCCAATGTTCAAGTAAATTCCATAAAGTCAAAATCATGATGGGTTATTACACATTGGAATCTACGATGTTTGCTATTCCCATGGGTGGAGATGACATTGTATTAGGTGTTCAATGGCTTACTACCTTAGGCACCATAGAGATAAATTTCTAGGAATTGTTCATGCACTTTCATTATGAGGGTAAAAAATTTGAACTTCGAGGTCTAGAAGCTAAAGATCCTCTAGTGGTGAGTTCTCACCAAATGCAGAAGATTCTTAAAAAGGGGTCTGAAGTTTTTGTAGCATGATTATTCTCTATAGATTCCAACCACAAATGAAGGTATTGCATCTTGATCTTCAAAAGGTTATTAATCAACATGTAGTTGTCTTCAAGCAATCAAGAGGATTGCCACTTGAAAGAGATCATGATCATGCTATTCATTTGATTCTAGGAAGTCCAACCCCTGAACATCAAGCCTTATAGATATCCATATGTGCAAAAGAGTGAGATCGAGAAGATGGTGGAGGAAATGTTGGAAATGGGTATTATTCGTCACAGTCAAAGTGCCTATTCTCCTCCCGTGGTGATGGTGCGTCGCAAGGATGGAAGATGGTGCATCTATCTAGATTACAGAGAGCTTAAAAAGTTCACTATCAAAGATAAGTTTCCTATTCCCATCATTGATGATTTATTAGATGAGTTGCATGGTGCCATTTATTTTACAAAACTAGATATGTGTTCTGGGTATCACCAAATTAGAGTCAAGAAAGAAGATGTTCATAAGACAACTTTACAGAACTCATCAAGATCATTATGAATTCCTAGTGATGCCATTTGGCCTTACCAATGCTCCCTCCACATTCCAAAGCTTGATGAATTCAGTATTTAGACCATTCCTAAGAAATTTTGTCTTAGTATTTTTCGATGATATACTCATCTACAAAAAATCATGGGAGAAACTCTTAAATCAAGTCAATATTGTCTTAGAAGTCTTAGAGAAACATAAAATTTATGTCAAGCCTTCAAAGTGTTCTTTTGGGGTACAGGAAGTGGAGTACTTGGGCCATATTATTTCTCATGAAGGTGTTAAGGTGTACCCTCCACAAGATCCAAGCCATGGTGGAATGGGGAAACCCCAAGAACCCTCAAACAATTATGAGGTTTATTAGGTCTCACAGGGTATTATCATAGATTTGTCAAAAAATATGGCAGTATAGCAGCACCACTCACAAAAATGATTGAAGAAGGACTATTTTCAGTGGAATGAGGAAGCATCTAGGGAATTTGAAAAATTAAAGGTAGCTATGTGCACCACTCCAGTATTGGCAACCCCAGATTTTTCCAAAAATTTCATAGCTGAGTGCGATGCTTCAGGAAATGGAATTAGAGCAGTACTAATGCAAGAAGGAAACCCCATTGATTTTGAGAGCTGAGAACTAAAAGGAAAGACTTTGTTAAAACCCACATATGAAAAGGAAATGATGGCAATACTACATGCAGTCAAACAATGGAGACCATACTATGATGGGTAGACATTTTAAGGTAAAAACTAATCATGATAGTTTGAAATATTTCTTAGAATAACATCTATCTTTAGAAGAACAACAAAAATGGGTCACTAAGATGTTGGGATATGACTTTGATATTTTTTATAAGAAAGGAAAGGAAAATTTAGTTGCTAATGCTCTGTTTAGGAGGGATGAGTCCTCCAAAGCAATATTATGTGTCATCTCTATACTACATGCAAATTGGGAAGATCAAGCATGAGAAGAATGGAAGAAAGATGCAACCACACATACTTTCATTCAAAATCTCCAGGCAGATCCGTAGCACATATCAGATCAATTTATATGGAAGGGGGATACATTGTGGTACAAAGATAGGTTGTATCTATGTAAGAAATCTACTCTTAAACACCATGTTCTTTCATAGCTACATTCTTCTCCAATAGATGCTCATGTTGGGTTCCTGAAAACTTATCATAGAGTTAAGCAAGGATTTCTTTTGGGAGGGGTTGAAAGGAGATGTTCAAAAATTTGTGGCAGAATGTTTGGTTTGCCAACAAATAAGGGCAAGACCATTAAGACACTTAGTCTTCTCCAACCTCTGTCTATTCCTAGTCAAAGATGGGAAGAGGTATCAATGGATTTCATCACAGGATTACCTAAATCAGAAGGGAAAATTATCATCATGGTTGTAGTGGATAGACTTACCAAGTATGCTCATTTTTGTTTCATGGCTCATCCTTTCACAGCTAGTATCAATTACCATCTCTTTTATGGATACAGTTCAAAAGCTCCATGGCACGCCAAAAATTATAGTAAGTGATCATGATCCAATATTTACAAGTAACTTTTAGACTGATCTATTCTCTTGTCTTAGTACCCAACTAGCCCAGAGTTCCTCTTATCATCCCCAATCAGATGAGCAAACTAAGGTGGTAAATAAATGTTTAGAGGGATATCTTCGATGTTTTACTTCAGATAAACAAGAATGTTGGGTGCAATGGTTGCCACTTGCAGAATGGTGGTATAATACTTCATTTCATACCTCCTCCAAAATGTCTCCATTTCTAGCACTTTATGGGTACCATCCTCCATCACTCATATCTAGCTTGAAGGTCAAACCAAATGTGAGAGTAGTCGAAGATCAAATTCAACATCAACATGAGGTACTCTCTAGTCTTAGAGAAAATTTGGCACGGGCACAAAACCATATGAAGCAACAGGTTGATCAACATAGGAGTGAGCAACACTATGAAGAGGGAGACTTTGTTTTTGTAAGGTTACATCCATATCAGCAATTATCCTTGAAACAATAGCAAAAGGATAATAAGATTGCACCTAAATACTATGGTCCTTATTGAGTGTTTCAAAAAATTGGTAGTGTGGCATATAATTTGGAGCTACCTCTAGGAAGTAAAATACATCCAGTCTTCCATATTTATTGCTTGAAGAAAGTCATTGGGTAGCACATTTCCACCCAGTCAGTGCTTTCGGAACTATACAAAAAGTAAGGATCATACTTGGAACTTGAAGGCATTCTTCAGACACGCACCAAAATACTGAGGACCAGAGTCATTACCGAGTACCTAATCAAGTGGAAGAATATGAATATTGAGGATGCATCATGGAAAGATGAAGCATTCATGTAGTAGCATCTAGGGCTTCCCAACATTGGGGACAATGTTGCTTTGAAGGGGAGGGGCATGTTACGCCCTTAATTATATATCTTACATGGGATGGATATAGCCGACTTGTTGCTATCATAACTTAATATCATGATGTATCTCTTTTATATATGATCTATTATCATTGGTTGGTCAGCCTTGCTGATGGCCATAGCATAAGAATAGTATAAATAGGGGTTATAGGTAGTGGATGATCATTATGTTGAGTATTTGAG
Source organism: Taxus chinensis (assembly GCA_019776745.2). NCBI lineage: Eukaryota > Viridiplantae > Streptophyta > Pinopsida > Cupressales > Taxaceae > Taxus > Taxus chinensis. The sequence continues at coordinate 281,209,001 of CM034148.1, forward strand.
TCTTATTATATGTTCTGGAGGTTGCCCCCTCGAAGTGGCCAAGCTATTATACTTTCATATTGAGAGAATTTATCTACAATATTGTGTTATTTTGTGTTCTATTGCTGGTGATAATCATAATTAATCAAGTAATTTCATTACATATTTATAGTTTTCTAAATGGAAGACTTTGAACTTTGGGTGCATGTGGGACTAAAGTTTAAAAAGCACTTTAGGATAAGGAGCTAAGTGAACATTCTTTAGACTAGTTAAGCGAGGATTAGGCTAGTTAAACTCAATTAGCAAGTGATTAGAGACTCATTGAGAGTTAGGAGGAGTCTGATTAACCCTTTGTGACTGATAAATGGCCTAGGAAGCCTGTAGAAGTGGTTTAGAGAGAAATAGGGAGGTTCTGCATGGCCGAAAGGAGGAATGTCTAACTAATAAGAGAGATATTATCCCAATTAGATGATTATAAGAGGAATATGACTGAAAGAGTGTTGTGAATGGGCATCTGAGAATGGAGCAAAGAAGGGTTGATTAATGAAGTGTTGTCAATTGGTTGAATTGGAGGAAATGCTAAGTGTAAGCATATTTTAGGTGTCTACATTTTCCCCTCTTTGGGGTGGCGTAAGTGATGTCACTAAAGAAAGTAGACAAGCATAAACAAGTAGAAAAATTTGAAGGGATAGAAGAAAAATGAGTAGAATGAAGGGCGTGTTAAATGTGTTCATGAATAAATTTGATATGCTATGGAAATGAAGCTAAAACATATAACCTCAAAGCATGAACCTAATCTACATCAAACTATCATGATAAGAGCTAAACAAGAATAAAATTTATCATTGTATGAACTAGATTAAATATACACTAACATGACAAAGCTACTCTCTACTCTTCATATTACTAATTAAGAAATTGAACCTAAAAGATCAATTTAGTAATCAAACAGGTGATTAGTTATTTATGGTTCTCAAGATTTCAAGAATGGAATCTCACCATTAATAGCTTCAAGGTCAATGGTTCTCTCCATATTACTGAAATCTTGGTTCAATGGATGCAAATGAAGGTATTATCTCAAGATCAATGGAGGAGGTAAGCTTAAGATCAAATGTCTAATTATCTTAAAGCTTATACAAATGGAATCCCAAAGCTAGGTGTTCTTAGTGTTAATAAGATATCCATAGTGTGAAGGTGTAAGTTTGAATGGGTAATATTATCCTTTTATTTATAGTTTTCCAAATGGAAGACTTTGAACTTTGGGTGCATGTGGGACTAAATTTTAAAAAGAAATTTAGGATTAAGAGATAAGTGAACATGATTTAAACTAGTTACGCTATGATTAGGATATTTAAACTCGATTAGCAAGTGATTAGAGACTCATTGAGAGTTGGGAGGAGTCTGATTAACCCTTTGTGACTATTAAATAGTGTAAGAAGCCTACAGAAGTGGTTCAAAGAGAAATAGGGAGGTTCTGCATGGTCAAAAGGAGGAATGTCTAGCTAATAAGAGAGATATTAGCCTAATTAGATGATTATAGGAGGAATACGACTAAAAGAGTGTTGTAAATGGGAATCTGAGAATGGAGCAAAGAAGGGTTGATTAATGAAGTATCATCAATTGGTTGAATTAGAGGAAATGTTAAGTGTAAGCATATTTTAGGTGTCTATAGATTATTATGTATTTTTATCGATGCATAAAACTAATTTGATATATATATGAAAATGATGCCTTACTTATCATTTTCATTTCTTTCCTCATTCATGTGTGTGGTAATTCTCATGGAACTTATGAATAACAATAATGATATTTAGGTAAGAAATTCGGTGGGAGGGAAAATTAATGGGATATCCCAACCCACATGATGAAAAACTCAATAGGCAGAAAATAGGCCAAGACAGCCTATAATAGGGTGTTAGGGCATTGTTAAATAAAAATAAATCCAATTGAGGTCAAGAATCTAAGCGAGGATTTACAAGACCACAATGATCCACTAGGAAAGGCAAGGGAAAATTGAATCCAAAATAGGTTAAATCAAGATTGTGACATTACAATGGTAGGAGATGTCAGGGAAAAAGAGAGGTGATGAAAAACCCAAGTGGGGCCGAGAGCCTAAAAAAGGATAAGATATTTGGAGATGTGTATAAAACCCAGGGGGGGTGAGAGCCAAATTAGAGGTAAAAACCCATGCCAAAGAAAAACATTGTTGAGGTATTTATAAAGGATATATCTAGCCATGAGGGGTGAATAATTGTAGAGTATCAATAATAATATCATAAACTTGATTCAAGTTATGTATTTGGGCATGATTCGTGAGGTCCTCTATGGTGTGTTATGTGATAGAAACGTGTCGGTGGACCTCAGATCTCATGGTAAATAAGGTGTCATCTATCTGATCCTCTAGTCAAGTGAGAATGTAAATCTAAACATTTTCCACGATGGGATGGGGATCAGGATGAGGTGGTGGTTCATAAGTTATTTGAGCTGGAGTTGATCTAGGGGAAGGATAACAACTATAAGAGGAGTCAGACTCTACACTTTCTTCCATACGAAGAGGAACAGGACTCAAAAATTGGGTACCTGTTATGCATGACCCGATAGTCTACGTCGGTATGTGATCAATAGCTATGGTGTAAACAATAAAGTGGGGTCGAGGTGGAAGGTTGTGTAGCCTTCCGATCTTGATCTCTTTTAACCTCAGCTTCAAGATTATTTATGTGTCTTTTGTAGCCTCTGTAATCAGATACATTGTTCCTTAGAGCCTCATTCCATGTACAATATGGCTTTTCCCCAAAGGGTTGAGGAGCCATAAGGGTGAAAAATAGGGAGGATGTAAATGGCTGATATGGGTTGGCATGGATGATTTCAACACATCTTGTACTTTTTCATCCATAAGGTCATCAGCTTCATACTCAAAATCATATATACACCCCCCTTCATCTATATGAGAAGGTACGCCACGTGATCTAGTAGTGGAATCATGAGGAGAGGGTGAGGCCGACAGAGTTGTCTGAGGCTCATGCACCGGTCTGCTAGGATAAGGCTCAGCTAAGTGTGAGGAGTCTTCTTGTATAAGAATGACATTCACATCATGAGTGGGTGTCATTTGAAGGGTCTTTTAGTAGTTTCGCACCTCTCTATCCCAAATTTGGGCATGACTGGCCGAATGTGGATCATATAAAGTGTAATCATCATCATAGTTAGGAGTAGAGACATATATCACACAAGAGTCAATTGTGGTTTCTAATTGAATTGTTTCTCTGGTGGAGGCTGAGATGTACATGAGATGGTAATGGGAATGGATGGTTCCTTTTTGCGAGGCTACAAGTTAGGAGGAAGTTGGGATATGATGAGATCTAGAAAAATTAGAGGTGTTGACCCTAACAATGATCTCATTAGGCTCATCTTCATCAGAATCCAAGATATTAGAAGGCATGCACCCAACCAATTCCATATGAACCGCATTGCCATGAAGAGACTCAATAAGATAGTTGAAGCGTTGATATTTATAAAATGGGATATCAGATGATTCTTCAAGGGTCGGGAATTTATATGTCCCTTTTTGTTGAAGAGTGTCGCAGTTCCAAGGATTTTTGTCACCTTTAATCTTGTAGATATCACCTTGATGAGAAAATTTGACACAATGATATGCAGAGGAAGTGACCGCACTAATATGATGGGTCCAAAGTTAACCTAAGAGGATATTATAAGATAAGGGGAAATTAAAGACCATGAATTTTACACATATGGTCCTAGGAGGAATAGTGATGGGTAGCCAAACGTAACCCTTGGGAGGCATCTGTTGATGATCATATCCCTAGCAAGTAGTACATGTGGTTTTTTAGGTTTTCTATTGAGTAACAAAGAGCTTTGATGAAATCTAAGGAGGCCACACATTTTCGAGCACATTTTTTGATGAGGGCATGCTTAACCATGATTTGACTAATTTATATGGAGATGAAAAGAAAAGGATCGTCTACCCAAAGAAAGATTTCATCTGGAATCATAGCAGCTATGAGGAAATGGATTTAAGTTTAAGTGTTTTTGGTAAGGTTCATATAAACAGAAAAATCTTCAAATTGACGACGTATGCTTTCTTTTGAAACGTGCAATGCATGAGTCTATCCCAAAGTAAGAGGAAAATAGATGTTCATGGAAAAAAGAGAAGTAATGAGGTGCTCACCGTGATAAGGTGACATGCATAAGAGATCTTAAAAGGGGACCTAGCTCGACAACTGAGAAAGTGCTTCTAGAGGATCCCACTTGTCATGGTTGGACTGAGTAGTAGGCTGAGAGTGTTGAGGATCTTTAAAAATAGTCTCAGAAGGAGGAGTAATCAGGGATAATTCAAAAATTTATTTTTAGGCTTGATGCCATCGGCCTGGCTGAAGGTGTCTGTGATTGTAGCAAGGGTTTTAGAAACCCTCGACCTTGTAACAATTTTTCCACAGGGGTCAATGGCGTCTGTAGAAGATGGAATTTTGTCTTTGTGAATTTGATTCTGAAATACACAAAGGTAGATGACTCTATGAGTCCAAAAATGAAATGATATAAGGTATTCATGTTCTATGTATGTTATAACATGCCTCACATAATTAATGGAAATTGTGTTTTCGAGATGATAATCAGGATCAACTACGTTTGTTGTAGCATTTTATGATTTCTTATAACTTTCTCTTGTACTTTGGTTAGGCATAGGATCAAATAATATGTTGAGCTCTTCGTTATCTTTGTTAATAGCATTGTGACGATATTTTTATTTTTGGGCATCATGAGCCTTGACCACTTCAATAAAACATTCTCTAGTGATGTCATCATGATAAAATTTAGGACCTAGGAAGAATGCAATGGTAGTTGTGTGAAGGGCACCACATTTTTCATGAGAATGGCTCCCTCAATTAGTGTGTCACCAACAAAAACTATTCTCATCATGTCATTAAGGTACAAGTTGAGAAGGATTGATAATTTGACTAAATGGCTTAGGCATGTGTTTTCTTAACTCATCCTTGGTCAATGTTTGATAATAAACAAGTTGGTTTTAATTACTAATATTAGCTTTCTGATCAATACTAAAAACATTACTACTTGAAGAATCCATAAGCAGGAAGAGTATCTGAGACTTCATCATCTATGGAATTCTTTTTCTTAGACCTTTTGGAGGATTTTCACTTCTTTGGTTACTTACAATTTAGGAAGATGATTCTCAAACCCCCTCATGAGGTAGTCTTGATTTTTATCTTGTTCAAAAGCTTCATATAAGGAAGTAGGAGAGAAATACCTAACGATATATTGAAGGTGAGGTTCTAGATCTCGAAGGAAAAGTTAGAGGTTCCTAGGTTATCATTTGGCATGTTACGTTCTGCTTTAGTAGAAAAAAACATTTAAACATTTCATAAATACTTGTGTTGACTGATTCTCATGTTGTGGATGATTAATGAAGGCATTGATATTATTCTCAAGCAGATCATGATATTGGAACTCATTGACTAGGGTTGTTACCAAAGATTCTAACTCCATTATGGAGTTAGGGGGTAAAGTATGATACCAATCTAAGGCATACCTAGTAAGGGTCTTAGCTAAAATATTAGTGGCAGCGTAGGAGTTAACTTTAATCCATTCCTTATAAAGATTACCAAAATATTTTATGTAGAGAGTGAGATCGGTTGATCCATCATAGGAAATGGAAGGGGCAATGCCTATAATATCCATGCTAGTAATATAGGGTGCTAAACGATCTTGTTGAAATGCCCGAAAAACATTTTTATGAATAGGATGTTGGAAAATAGGTGTCCCATTAGGTCCATTATGTAAGAGAGGAGGAAATGCACCCTCAAAGTCTGAGTTGGGAGGGTTAATCATTTGAACCATGTTAGTTTGCATTTGGAGAAGTTGAGTTGCAGTAGTGGTTTTTCTGTTGGCTCATTTTTTCTATGAATTAAAGGATGAGATTAGTAGGGTGAATAATAGAGGAATTATCAAATGTGCCTGCCATAGGAGTCTTCCCACTTTCTACCCTACTGATCAAGCTACTTAGATACAAAGTCAAGGATATGTTTTTGGATCACTGATTCGGGTTCCCCCTTGTATTGAAGTAAATTTTGTCGAGGAACTTTTGGACCTCATGTGGAAGATCATAGGTATCCTCAATATGAACCTCTCTCTCTCTTCCTCTTCATCCCCTAAGGTACTATTATTTCAGGTGTTATACTTATTTTTATTGGCTCCTACCACACAACAATATGTGTAGAATGGAAAATTGGATTATGGATGATTGGTTTCTAGAAATGACTGCACATTAGAATTTGAGACCCTCAGGACAAGATACTTCATGATGGAGTGATTATTTGGCCTAGAAAATCTTAGAAATATATGATACTGACACAATTGACCCTGTAAAAAGGGTTACATAGGGGCCAAAGCCATCTAGGATGAAATATGGACAAAACAAATTGGATCAACCCTACACAGAATTGACACAGGGGTTGATAATGTCTAGGAAAATTAGTTCTTACGGTTTGTATGGATTTTTAAGAGTTGAAATGAGATAAAAATGAAAATGGATGCTTTAACGAGTTTTGCTCGATCATAAGGTATAAAATGAGGTTCACGTTGGGTTCACTAAAAATGTATTGTGGGAAAAAATTTGTCTAGACAACATGCACTCCTATCATCCATTCAACTAGGGTTTCGAGGAAATGAGTAAGAGACACACAAAGACTGACACACAACAAATAAAATTCAAAAGGGGTAAAGGGATCAATAAGATTGCATACCAAAAGGGAAGTACTCTTACACTAGGTCAACCTAGGGTTTCCAAGGCCTGAGATTGAGAAAGAGGAAGGAAACCTATTAGGGTATTGGTACTATGGGCATGATTAGGGACAAAATAAACATGTAAGATTTATCCTAACCGAAGTAAAGTATGTAACATAAGATAAGGATCTGAATAATAATATGTTATCCTAACATGTGCATAAGATGATAGGATAACATAAAGTGATAAGAAAAGACATAGGAGAGTACTCTATGCAAATTGAAAACTTGAATTCGAACACTTACCTGCTGGGGGGTGGTCGCAGATTCATTTATTTCCCAAAGGACAATACAACAAGAGAGAATAGATTTTTGGTGGAGAAGGGGAAATAATCCTATCCTAACTCGCTATAGGTGACACAAGAGTACAAGGAAACCAACCCAACAAGAAGAAGATCAAATCCAAGAGTCTCAAGGTTCAAGAAATCCAAGAGTTGAATGAGAAGATTCAAGTTGATACAAAAGAGTAGAGAAAATGGAGAGTTCTTGAATATATCTATGTTGGGATTTGTATGTGATTGTCTTTTTTTTTATTTTGTGATATTTTTGGTATTTAAACTGAAGATATCACATGTGGGCGATTGCATCAGCCATGAAATTACAAATGCACTAACTCAATCACCCACAAGCAATGGCATCATCTAGGCGAGGGAAAGGACAAGTGGTGTCTGTAATGTTTCATGAAGAAAAAAATTAATTCAAGGTAAAAATAATATGGTCATGTGCAAGTAAAGTGTCGGAAGGATGCAAAGAAAAGTAAGAAGATAAGAGAGGTGCATAAATAGGACCAAAATCCATTCTTTATCCATGTATCATCCCTAATCCAATGGTTACATGAATAACCATACCCCTATCTCAAAACGATGCCTTTAAGGCACCCATTCCCATAAATAGATGCATTAGCGACCTCTAACCTGGAAGAGAAATTGTTAGTAACAGATATGAAAAGATAAAGCATGAAAATTTAGGTGTATACACTTATACACATATTATTTCTTCTTCACTTTAATAAAATTATAAACTTTGGTAAGATTATCCATATCATGGCCTTGTTTAAAATGTGTTATCACTTTTGAAAAAATATCATACCACAAAATCCCAATAGAAGATAATGATTAGATCCCATATGTTAAGGGCCCGATAAAATTCTTTTGTGGACCACCTATGACCCATGGAATAAATTCTAGCATACCTTCCTAAAATAATTCTCTCCAGGTATTTATATTTAATATAGTATGCGAAAGTAGTATGAAAATTTTGAAATGTGATGAATTGCCTTTTTTAACTCATTTTCACTTTCTCCATAATTATTTCCCATGATAATTAAGGCTCATAAGGTAAATAAATATGGTGAGTGAGATAACATGAATGTGAGATAAATTTGATGGAAAGGATGTGGAAGTGCCACAATGCTCATGAGCACCATATGGCATGGAAGTATGAGCTATGTGGATGTGTGTAAATAATTAAAATAAGGCAAATAAATATAGTGAGTGAGATAACATGTATGTGAGAAACATTGGGTGAAGATGGCGTGGTAGTGCCCCAGTGCTCATAAGGACAATATGACATGGAAGTGTTAGCTATGTGGGAGTTTCATTACACATGGAGACATAAATGTGCCATGGCACATTTGTATTAGAATAGAATGTTTTATTTTTATCAGATTTATGCTTTGGCACTAGGAAAATATAGCTCAAGATAAACCGATACTATTTACGTAATATTTGATTTTGTTTCTTTCCTATATATTTTGTGTTCTCTACTTAGGATTGGAAGTAATCCTATTTTTTAAAAATTGAGGTTAGAACATCACTTTACATGTCTCTTTTTCCATATTTAGAGTGTGTATTATCTATCTAATTCTTTCTCAGATGCATTTATTTCCTACTATAGACACCTAATTTCGATGGTGCAATTTTAGTACTAAAATTACACTAATTGTATTATTTACCATCATTTCATTATAATTAGTAATTTTCTACTAATCAGCTAACATTACCCTTCATCTCAGTCAATTAACGACACTTCATTAATTAACATACCTCATCCCTCATCGTGGATTCCAATTAACGTCGCTTCGTTAGTTAAAATCCTCTTTTAACTAATTAATTAACTATTATTAATTAATTAAGCTTTCAATCTTGTATTTAATCAATAAACCCTCTTATTGATCAAATCCCCCTCTCTAACCCCTAAAATTCTATTAATTTCCCTTCAAGTCATCTCCAAATTGCTTCTATAAGCTTAACTTTGCCTATTAATTAATATTAATTGATTAAGTAAACATTCCCAAACTCCCATGACTTTATAATATCTAATTAATCTCTTCTAATCATATTTATCCCTTTCTAATTATACATTCACTTTATCCCACATTCACTAGGTTGCAAGCTTCTCCCAAAATGGAAAGCTACATAACAAACCTCGTACACCTTGTCCAAACTTACACAATGTCCTTGACATACATTACACTTGAGAATATCATTTCATGTTATTGGAAGGCTTGTTAAATATCCCCCTTTCTACTTGCTAAAGAGTAGTAAGAGAAGAATCAAAATTGTAATTAAGCCATACTTGATGAGATATCTTCCCATTTTCTTGATAAATCCTTGATCATGTGTGGTCTACGTTAAAATCACTAAGGAAGTATCGACATCCAAAGTACATCAAAATATTAAAATGAGGTTTGTTTGTGGTTTAACTAGTTTCCTTTTCCATTTTGTCATGATGTATTTTCTTGAATTTAAGTAAGTTAGGATATTTTTGGTGTTAAGTTCATTTAATTAGATTAGTTCAAGTTTATAATGCATACATATGGTACGCCTAGTGGGACACTCTTTTGTCTTATGTGTATCATTTTTTTAGTTTAAAGCTTCATTTTTCCATTTTACATGCACTTTATTTCAATTTGTTGAAATTTCTTTGTTTTTGAGCATTTATGTTAGTGTTTGGTAGTGTTGAGTGTTATTTGCAAGTATAAAGGAGGTTAAGTTCTATCAAAATTAAATATTGATGGGAAAAATTCAAGATTTTTACCATTTTTGATCAATTTTGACATTTTTGTGTAGGTATAGGATTTTCACACGCTAGCGTACTACTTCATGTGCTAAATTTTCTATCTATGCGCTACAGTTCATTTTTCTGCACTACTTCATGTGTTAGCATCTTCCTTCACACGCTATTGTTTCATACCTTTTTTATACTGCATGCGTTAGTGTTACCGTACACACTCTAGTGTTACCTTATGTGCGCTAGCGTTACCTTTCATGTGTTACCTTTGCTTGCATTGGCATTTATGTTTGTGCACTAGCGTCGCCTTGGTTTTTTCTGTATACTCCTAACATTTTTGCATCATCTTTTAAGCATCTGTATTTTTTTCTATTTACACGTCATTTTCCTTCAAACATGTGTTAGTGTATTATTTCACACACTAGCGTATATGTTTACATGATACTATTATCTGTCACGCGCTAGCGTATACTCTTTCTTTCTACCTTCACACATTGGCATATGGTTTCACATGTTAATATTTTCTTTCACACATTTACGGACATATTCACACACTAGCGTCTCGTTTTTGTTTACACACTAGCATATATGATATTCACATGCTAGTGTATCTTTATATGCGCTAGCGTCGTGTGTTGAATTTTATTAAACTTTCTGAAATTTTCAGATTTCCATTTCCAATTTCCTGTTGTTTTATATGTAATTCAAACTCTAATATACAAGTTAATTGCTTGAAATTATTTCTAACACTTAAAAAATATTTGTTAAATATTCATTTGTTTGATTGGATCAAAGCCAAGTATGTTATTCTCTAGCGCTCTCAAACAACCTTGAGAATCATAAATGACTACGATCGTTGGTATTTTTCCCTAACATTGTGGTTGTATGGAAAATTACTAGTCATTTGTGTGTAGGACCCTTACAAAGTTGAAATATTTTTATCTCACAATATCAAGAAACAAATTACTAACACTTTACATGCAGGATCCTTGGTAAAAAACAATCAAACTTTACTAAAATTAGATAAAATGAACAAAACACATTGTCATTACATGTTTGGATAAGGGTAAAACTCGTCCACTTTAACTATTGGAAGTGTTTGGGCTTAAGCCCTAAAAATAATTGTGAGGAGTACCACAGGAACCCCAAAGTAGTTGGCACATTGAGGGTACCAACCAAGCAAATGGCTAATGCCCCTCTTCCTACTAGACTAGTAATACCTGTGAGGAATACCAAATGTTTTCCATGGTGATGGCCTAATTCTTAATTGATTGTGGGGTATAGTCCATATTTAATATTTATTCTAGCAGTTGTACTCATTTAGATAAGTATTGGTGAGTCTAAAATCCTTAAGAATCTTATCGAAATCAAGGCCAACTATATCCTATATTATTTGTGTATACCAAACCTTTACAAAGCAAAAAAAATCAGAGCTAAACCTTGTTTTAGTGACAGAAAAAGGAGAAAACTTTTCCAAGTTGTTTCATGAAATTTTACATTAAAAATAATACTTCTCTCACAATTTTGGCTTTATTTATCAAAAAGAATAATTTGAAACTCTTCCAAAATTATATCAACCATTTTGACACTCACACTTGACACTTGTTTTCCAAACTTGCTTGATTATATAAAAAAATTGTTACGATTTCCCCTAGGTTCCCTTTAGAATCTCGCATAAACACCCAAATCATCACAAGATGCCTAGTTTGTAGTCGTTATGTTGCTTGAATCGACATGGAACTTCCTTCAATATGAAGGAGTTCAATCAAACAAATTAGGTCTAGGCATTCAAATCAAACGATGTCAACCATGAATAGATATCTAATGGTTCCCCATGCTACTAACAATAGGGAACCCGTTCTATCTTTCACTTCCCAACCTTCATCTCATAATAAATTCTATTCACGAACCAATCCTCTGTAGAATCCCAAGTCTCATTCACTTGATTTTATCCTATGGAATAATTAGTCACCCAACTAATATATTCCTCCATTAAAGATCCATGTTGATCCAAAATCCTCTAATCAAACATCCAATTTGACCACCGCATCACGATTCACTCTCTTTCTACCAGACCCCCTTCTTCTCCTTGCACTATATCGTCTTTTAAGAAAGTCACCCCAATCCAAATCTAATTCAACTTCTAAGACATCCAAATTTAAATCCGATTCATCTTTTGAGTCATCTTCATGTACCAATCCATATCAAATCTCTCTTCGTCCCTTAGGCCATTTCAACCATGCATTATTCTATCCTCACCAATCATCTCCAAACTGATTTTTTCATCCACGTCGAAAAATTAATAAGAAAAGATGTGTCAAGATATCTTTTTAAAGCACTATAAAGTTCCTTTTTGAAAATAATAAGGTCAAAACCACCCGATCCCATCATCACCATCATAAAATAGCTCCTAAAACACTTTTTGGACCTCTTCCTTTGAGTCAACCCTCTATCATTGACCAACAAGGACATCCTCTTATCCTCACATCCTCTCAATTCCCATTGCATGGTGAAATGACTAGGTCTATCCTTGATCCATCTCATATCTTCTCATCACACAATCTTTCCTTGCATATCGCATCTCCTTAGTCACCTTATATCCATGGGCTACCTCCTCTTATACCATCACCTTCTATCCATGGGCTACCTCCTCCCAGCCCATCATCTTTTATCCATGGGTTGACTCCTCCTAGCCCATCAAGTTCTATCCTTGGGCCACCTCCTATCCCATTATATCCTACCCATGGGTTACCTCCTCCTAGCCCATCATCTTCTATTCTTGGGCCGCTTCATAGGACATTACCTTATATCCATGGGCTACATCCGGTTAACCCATTATCTTTTATTCTTTGGCCACCTCATATCCTATTACCTTCAATCCTTAGGACACCTCTTACTTGTCTATTCACTTTAATCCTTGGAAAATATCATATTTTTCTATTATATCCTCCCTCTATTAAAAATTGTGGCATCCTCACCATCATCCCTCACACTCCTATCATCAATCCCAAACATCCACTTTCTTCCCACACTTCTCGGGACAAAAAAAATCACGCATTAGATTATATGAAACATAAAAAAAAAATTCATCAAGATTAAATCAAAAATTTGAGGAGCACTAAAGCTCTAAGAAATTCCAACACCCACAAATCCAAAACTCAAACGCAATTCAAAAATTCACACCAATGCAAGTGCCAAGTGTGGCGCAAAGTGAAAAAATATATGGGTAGGGAACTCAAGATCCCACATAAAAAATCCATATTTCTCGATAATTCGCAATCACTTATTGAGTATGATCTCACCATGATCATCAAGATTAGAGATAGTATCTCTCTTGATAAGAAAAAAACTCCTAGTCAACCTCATAAAATAAATCAAAAACATGGTTTTTGGATCCTATCACACAAATTTAAATTGGTGGCCCCAGCCTTATAATCCATCCTATCTTATTATACCTACCCTATACATGATCTTTTTCCTCCATCCCCATTTCATCCATTTTCAGCATTACCCTTGATGCTCGAGATAATCCTCTCTCTTTGCAGTTTTTCCTTCGCAAAATCATGAAAAATTCAAAAAAAATAAAAAATCAAAACATTACAAAAAAATCAAAGGTACAAACATCAAACATTATAATAGGGTATTGTATACACATATATGTTCTTTCCTTTCTTCATATTCCTTTGTAAATAACCCATCATTTTCACCCCTTCAATGATATTTTGGTTGGTCTATCAATGCTCATTGTGCGGAATTTATCTCTATTGGATCCATTTGACCTCAGTATTTCATTACCTTGTTAAATTAAAGAATGACTGACCTCTTAGAGATCCTGACACTATCATGAATTTAATACACTTGTTGCAAATACCTTTGGGCATATCTATTAACACTAGTCAATGTATTCATCATAATCACTTCCACATCCTTCCAATCAAGCCATTAGTGGTTATTGTAGACAAAATATTATGCACTTGGGTACATTTCTAGGTCCATAAACACATACTAGCATTCATATGATTCCTAGGCAAGAAAAATAGTAATTGAAGATTGTCTTTGGCCTTTTATCTTTGTTTCTTATTGTCTATCTTGTCTTACACACCCTACAGGATAGTCGGTACTTTGCTTCTTTCTCTTTTATGACTTAAGACACCAACACCTAGCCAGGATGCTAGTGCCCAGGTGCCATCATCCCCTCTGGATGACCTAACCTCTTTACACCTTACTCGCTCTTTTTGGGCCTCTTTTATCTTTTGGGCATCTTATTTTCTTATGGGTCATCCTTCCAGTTGTTAATTACAAAATCCAAACAAGGGAATCATATAAATACATAGATATGTGACCAAAATAAAGGACCAAGCTCTAAGCATCATTACTATCACCTAAGCTAGCACTCAAAAGGCACCTAAAGAACTTCAAATCATCCATTTGGCATTCAATAAAAGGACAATAGACTGCATTTTCTTCATACACTGCATAGTAAGGGGAAGTTCATTTTTCCATCTACACATTCTATTTACATTGCTACATATAGCTAGCTCGTTATCAAGTGCACTTGCACAAGGGAATTCTAGGGCACGATTATTTAACACACTGACAAGAACTACATGGAGTCTAAGGTGTAGTGTAATGCTTGGTTGTAAGCTCACTCTGTTGGGTGACTTCTAGGGTCATTCTAACTCCCCATATTGCATCTTTATTTTTTGGATTTGATGTGGTATTGTGGGTTTTGTAGGGAATATTTGTCTTGCAGGTAATAGATACCTCAACGATCTTATTATGACACAGATGATAAACATGAAGTCATTGTGACACTTGTGTGAAACTCCATAAATCATATTTTGATCCCCTACACAACCACCGATGCCCAATAGAAAAATCCAACACCGAGGCGCTCGTGCCCTAACCCAAGTACTTGTGTCTGACTCTATATAAAAAAATTTACTATGGTTACACTACATGTCTACGCTTGGTTTTCCCTGACTTATCATCAATTTATCTCAGATTAAATAATGACATAGATCACTCTCATGTCTCAACATCTCTCTCTCTAGTCTATAGCAGTCTCTGGATCTCTCTCTCTCCTATCTAAGTCTCATCTCTCTCTCTCTCTCTTCACACACACACACACACACACTTAGGGTTTCATGTTCTTATTAGCTTATTTCTTGTCTCAAATATGTATTTTAGTATTTACTTATCATATGTGACTCTACAACTAGGTTTTAACATTACATTCGATTTTTGTTAAATCATTTAGTGAACCCATTGCTTGAACCCAACCTAGCTTCTAGGCATATCCTCATCTTATTAACATGGCTGAAATTTATCCTTCCTTTTCTTATGAATACCTTCATGATCTCAATGTTCATATTGCTAAAAATTTGCAAGATTTAGATTTTATTTTATGCACTGCTCATGAAGAGGCTGCCAATCTAGCTAAGCTAAACCTTTCTACTTCTAATATTGCTTTTATTCCTATTACAACACAACCTCCTTCTTCTACCCTTCCACCTAACTCTATTGTTCTCGTCTATGTTCCTACTCCTTCCAACCACTTTACTCCACCTCTTATTCCTCACACTTGGTAAGTGTATTCTTCTGGTACACAAGACCTAGCTTCTCTCTATCAGGACTTAAAAGTTCAAATCCATCAGTTTCAAAAGGATACTTCACACTCCTCTCCATATATTTACTCCTCTTTACTCCTTCACACTCCTTTCATACCCACCATTTATGCTTATGCACTTCTTCTCAACTTTGTCACCCCTAAGATTCCTATTTTCAATGGTCATGGTGACCCCAAGAGCATTTCTAAGCTTTCCATGTGACATGTCTAGATTATGCAAATGATCATACATTATTGGCTGCACTATTTCCTAGGAGCCTTCAAGATTATGCTATGTGTTGGTTCTATGATCTACCTGTTAATTCAGTAACATATTTCATGCATCTATTTGGCACCTTTCTTACTCATTTTTCAATCAATATCAGTGTTAAAATATCTTTTGCTCGATTGGCACAAATTATACAACAATCTAATGAACATCTAGTTGACTATGTATTACGCTATAAGAAAAACCTAGCTAAGATGAAAATTTTGTTTGTTGATTTAAAACTACAAGATTTATTTGTTAAAAGTATCTTACCACCACTACATGATAGTGTTATCTTTGAAACATATCCTTTTGGCCAATTTTGTCATATGCTCAAAATGTGTGAAGTCAACTTACTTTTTATGGGCAAGCTCAAATATCAACATTCTTCTTCTTCCTTTTCTTCTACTAGGTTTCAATCTAAGTCAACATTAAAACATTCTCCTAAACCTACTGAACCAAAGGAAACTATCAATGTCATCTCTCCTCTTGAAAATATTCAATGGCAACCTCCAAAGCGTACATTTACTAAATTTCCATATGCACCTCAATTTCTACTTCCTCAACTTCTTGAAAGCAATCTCATTACTCTTCTAACACTTCTCAATCTTGATCCATCTCGCCCTCACGACTGCCATTATGAAGAAATGATATCCATTATGAAAAAAATTCTAAATGTGATTATCATCAATGTATTTGGCATTCCACCAATTGTTGTTTCAAACTCAGGCATCTTATACAAGATCAATAATTGATAATAATTCATTGGAGCTCCCTTCTCCATTGTCTTCTTATTCTCAACCAGTCAATAATAATAACAAGCTAAAAATCATTAATGACCCTTTTGCTAAGCATGAAACACAAGCTACTGAAATTTAGGCTAATCATACATATCATGTTGTTCCCCCTCCTTCATCCTGGCCCCTTGATTCTCTTGTCACTTCTACTGATGCATATCCACCACTCATTACATTTTCAGATCATGATTATCACACTACTTTCACATCTGATTCATTACACATCAATGCTTATATTAGTTCTTATAGTGTCAATAATACCATGATCTATCCAAAGGCTCCTATCCATGTGTGCTCTATTACACTTCTTTAGGCTATCAAATGTCCAATTTTTGTTATTTCATATCCAACTCCTAAATCTTTTGGATACATTAGGATACCCATTACAATTGGTCCTCTCACCATGTTTGTGCCATTCACTATGGCATATTCAATCAAATGTTCTGACATGCTCTTAGGTCTCCAGTGGCTCCACCCCACTCAAGTTATTCCATCCATGGATCATATGCATCTCAATTTCATAAACAACAAACAAGTTGTCACTATTAAATTCCTCCCACCATGCACACCATTACCTCTACCCCCTCTTAATCTCATTCTTCCACCAGCTACAATATCTAGGCCTATGGTACCTCTCAAAAATAAGGCATACTCAGCACCTAGTTCTCCTATTTTCACACTTCCTAATACACAACATTGTCATCCTCATAGGTCCACTAGTCCTTCACATAGGTCCTACTACACAACATTAGTCATCCTCATAGGTCACACTAGTCCTTCACATAGGTCTACTACACATTAGTGTCTGTCACCTCTTTCTCCACATAGGTTACCTTCACATACCCATCATTCTTTGCATACACCACCGATCTTAGAGAATTGTCACACAACTTTATCTCCTCGGACATCGGGTGGAGAACCCTTGGCCTTAACTCTCATTTTATAGAGTACTTTTCATCACACAATTGGGGGGCATCACGCTTTATTCCTTTCTTCAATCATTGTTATTTATTTCTAGTTTCTACACATACACATTACGCTTTGTGCTTTACATCTAGTCTTTGGTCTCTATTCCACAAAGCATCAAATTCCTCTCTTTGGGCCGCATCCTCCTAGTGATGTTGTATGTATCCCAAATGAGAGGGGAATACATTGGGTGAATCATTCACCCCATACAGCAGTTCAGAGCTATAGTATAGTCTTTCACAGTACAGGAAAAAAGAATTCATACAGTCTCAGAATGACCCAAAATATGACTTGGGTCCTCAGCACAGCACAAAAATTAGTACCCACACTCAGACATGAGTACCTGGGAACATTTGTTCTCCCCTATGCACTAATGTCCTGGGGTACACTTAACAATCTTCTCATATCAACAAAGTTCACAACATTTTACAGAGTAGTTTCATGTACAAGAAAAAACCTCCAGCAAACAGAATGTATTCTATCTCCATTTTAATCACAACAATCAATACATTTAGAAAAAATAAGAGACAACAATAATAAAACAAGATCACATTATTTATAATGGTTTCTAATTAGGGTAGATTCATGGAAGGAGAGTAACACTAGACCCCTCTCCCTAAAACTTTCTCTTTGGCATGAGATCACCCAAAAAACTCACTCTTGGCATGATATCGCCCAAAAAAACTCTCTTCTACAACATTTCAAGACATTTTCTATCCTTTTCACTCTTCACAAATCAGGTGCTAACTTTCCATTTATTACTTTTACATAATTTTACATGCTTTATATACTTATGCAATTTTTTCACATACACATCTTTGACTACTTCTTCACTCTTCTTTTGTTGGTCCATTCTTAATATGTAACAAAAAGTAGACTTCAACAAGCTACAAAAAATAGGTACAACATTGTACAAAACATACGCATACACCCCTAGGGTCACCTTCATTTCCTCGTTTCCATGCTTCATTCTTACATTATTCCACACTTCATTTTTCCATTCAGCACGCTTCTCTCCGCACATTCTACATGGTTATGAGGTACACATCTCTTATCTACTTTATGTTATCAAGTATTCACTCAAAAAAATAAAATGGGGTCAAATGTAGACATAAAATTATGCACTTGGGCACATTTCTAGGTCCAGAAACACATACTAGCATTCATATGATTCCTAAGCAAGAAAACTAGTAATTGACAAGTCAATGGCATTTTTTCTTGGTTTATTGTTGTCTATTTGGTATTACACACCCTACAACCCAATTGTTACTTTTCTTGTTTATCTTGTATAACTTCAAACACCAGCGCTCAGGAACCCTCATCCCCTCTGGGCACCCCCGACCTCTTTCCACCTTACTCTTTTTTGGCTTCTTTTATCTTTTTGGCATCTTATTTTCTTATGGGTCAACCTTCCAGTTGTTAATTACAAAATTCAAACAAGGGAATCATATAAATACATATATTTGTGACCAATGTTAGGACCAAGCTCTAAGAATCATTACTATCACCTAAGCTTGCACTCAAAAGGCACCTAAAGCACTTCAAAGCATCCATTTGGCATTCAATCAAGGGACAAGGGAATGTATACAATGCATAGGAAGGGGAAGTTCATTTTTCCATCCACACATTCTATTTACATTACTACATCTATCTATCCCATTATCAAGTGCACTTGTACAAGGGCATCCTAGGGCACGATTCTTTCACAAACTCACAAGAACTACATGAAGTCTGAGATGTAGTGCAACACTCAGTTGTAATCTCGCTCTATCAGGAGACCTCCAGGGTCAATTTTAATCCCCATATTGCATCTTTCTTTTTTGGATTTGATGTGGTATTGTGCATTTTACAGGTGAATATTTATTTTACAGGTAATAGGTACCTCAGAGATCTTATTGTAAAACACATGCAATCAACATAGAGTAATTTCGACACTTGTGCAACACTCCAGAAATTAGATTCTAAGCCCTTGCATAGTCACCGGCACCTAGTAGCGGACTCTAGTACCCAGGCACCTATATCCAACTCTTTTTTACAGTTCTATATTTTACAATGCATGGATACGACGGTTTGTCCTTCCTTTTCATTAGTTTTCCTAGTCTTGTCTAGTCTTATATTAGGCGTAAATAAGCTAAGTCCATTTATCTCTCTCTCTCTCTCTTGCACTAAGGGTTTCATATCTTATTACCTTATTTCTTGCATCAAATCTATATTTTAGTATTTAATTATCATATGTGACTTTGTAATTAGGGTTTAGCATTAAATTCTATTTTTTTAAAATCAATTGTTAACCTCTTATCAAAACAATCGAAAGAGCTGAAATAATTTTTAGAAAGTAAAATATCAATCAAAAATAAAAATTAAAAAAGCAACAAAACTCTTTCTAGGGGTATTTCTAGTAGCTCTATCGAGGCTATGGACGTTTAGCTAGTAGTAGATTAAAGTTGCGAGCAGAATTAGATACATCTCTGTTAGGGATATGGAAATCTTGCTAGAAGAGGAGAAATGTACATATCTTCTTCCACCCTTCACTTATAAATAAACTATCCAAATAAATCATTCCTACACATTGGCTAGTGTGTCTTCATTTATTTCCTATTAAATCTTCACTTAAAGAGGTAATTAATTTTTTCCAGGATCTCGATGAATGTTAGGATTAGTATGTTACCAAATGTTGTATGGAATTTGTTCAGAATCTTACTTTATTCCATATTTTGTCTCACAATTTGTGCCTTTGGCTCATCACCAATATTTTAGATACATTTTTCATATCCAACCATAGCATCCACACTATTCTTTTTCTTTGTTCAGAACATCCATGTGTATAAATTACCTTTTTACAATGTCTAAGGGAAAAAAATTCCCCTTTTCAATAAACAATATTCTACTTCTTTCTATCATTTGATTCTTTTCTAGCTTGCATTGGGGGCATACTCACTCCTTCCTATATTTTCATTGGCTCACATTCATCATCTTGTTGAACTTATCCCTCTTGGCCTTGATTCGTCTTATTATATTATTGTATATATGAGTAGGATTTTCCCTTGTATATTCTCATCTCTCATTTTTGGAATCTTGGATATTTGTTATCCTGTACATAGTTTCACACAATCTTTGAAAATTCAAAAACATTGGACAATCTAGAAAACTAAAAAAACATTCACAAAATCTCAAAATCTCAAAAAATCCAATTACCTAACCACAAATGTGACCTCTATGATTAAGAACCCAATTAAGTGTCACTAATACACTAATCAAACACTTGAAGAATATTTAAATACATATGATAATTTTTCTAATGTAAAAACAAGAATTATATCCATAACTTGTAGCCTTAATATCTCAAGGATTCAACTAGTGTAAAGCATACCTAACAATTATGAAGTTGAAGTTTTTAAGGGATAGATTTCTTAAGGTGTGCACAATGGAAATGTATATCTCATAGGGGAAATACAAGAAGGATTGTAAAATAAGAGCAATCATTTTGAATTTTTCTAGTGCATTTACTCATTAGGATCGTTGTCTGTAAAGATATAGTGAAAGAGGTAGAAATATCAAAATGTTCACACAACTTACAAAATTGTTGTAAAACCCACACAACTCAAACAAATAATTCAATCTTTTACAGAATGATTTATTATTTATCAAAATATCATAACTAAGAGTTTGAGATGTGGTAGGTTCAATTTCATTTAGTCCAAACGAAATTAGAATTCCATAAGGATTTTATAACTATGTGCTACAGCAAGATTACACATAAAAATTCAACACTTTATGACCATATGAAAGTTATAATAGCTAGAGTGGTTACACACCAAGCCTATGGATAACTTAATTTCTATTCACTATCTTAATTGAATAAAAAAACATACAAAACTTTCTCTCTAACCTGAATTTGGTGGAAAAATTTACGATGTGTCATCAAAGAAAATGAAGAATGTTTTGATTCTTAATTATTTTTGGGAGATTGCTTTAGTCATATTTATAAATGTGATTGATTGAGCAGCTTATGCAACCATTTCAAATGGTCATAAAAATCAGTCAAAGGAGACTAGAAGGAAATATGTAAAATCTCTTAGCCTCATTGAGGTAGCACCGACATATCCCACGTTTCCCATAATAATAGCATCTAACTACTCTAAGGAAGCTCGGGATGTTGCAAAACACTCCTATAAAGAAACTAATATGGTGAAGTTGGTTAAAACTCATTTTATTATGAGAGATTTTGAATCTATATAAATGAAATATATTACATCTATTTATGATTTTAACAATAAAATTTCTAGGTTAGTAAACCAATTAAATATTAATGGATGGTCTATTGAAGATCAAAATATTGTTGAGAAAATCCTTAGGATCTTTCATAATTGAAACGATCCAATTGTTGTATAAGTTGAGGAGTTCTAAGATCTATCCCAAATGATAGAGTAAATGTTGATGGGTCACTATAAATCCATGATTAAAGGTTGAACATATCAGCCACATCTTCCCTAGAATAATATTTGAAATATCAATACAATGTAAGAGGCAAGGGGAGAGGAAAATATCCAAGAGGTATAGGAAGTGAAAGAATCTACTATGGAATAGGAAACTCAAAAATCTAAGAGGGATTAATCATCTCATCTTCAAAATCTTAGGACAAGCAAAGAAGTATAGCCTCAAATATTTATACTTATGGGTAGTTTTTATCCTTTATGAAACTACTACTTATATTCTTGTTCTCATGTGAAAAAGAGGGTTTCACTCTTTTATGTTTAATCCGATTTATTTGAGTAGTTCTCTATTTTTATTTTATGTTTTAAGTTATCTAGATGTCAGTCTTCCTATGTGTCCCATAAAGTCTCCTTCCTTTCTCTTTCCAATTATCTAGAATACATAAGTATTGTACTTTCAAGTCACACAATTACTTTAATAATCATTTACTACCACCATCATATTAGGGAGATTACCCTCTCAATACACTTTAGTGAGATAATCACTAATTATTAGAACATTGTCTACTAATGTTGAAACTAGTAATTCATGTGTAGCATTTTGGCTCACAATACAAGGGTGATTGAATCATGAATTTTTTTCAATTCATAGAATTCCTATTGTTTTAGGTTACTATGAATCATGAATGTGTTAATTGATTTATGGAATTCTATTATTTTGGAATTTATGTTCATAGACTTGTTTCCACCATTTAGGAACATAATAAGGTTAGACACTGATGAGAATACTCTGACTAGCCCTCAACACATGATCTTAAAGTTGGGCTTTGTTTTCCTTAATCTCTATATGTTAGTAGACATTGATAGGTGGAGGAAGCATGAGAGTCTGATAGTTACAAGTTATACGTCTCAGATATTGTGAAGATCACCAAAAAAATTCAAGGACCATGTAGAACCATATGTAAACACACTCAACTGTAGCTTTTAGGGATTCCTTAAAACATCTTCCAATGTTGTTGTATTTCACGTTATGACCTAGATCCTAAAATTTGAGGTGATGTCACTCTGCACATTGAGGCATGCATTTATGCAAATTATAATGGACCGTAGGCAATCCTAATTAAGATCTAACCAATGTACCCATTCATTTTTACATGTGCTTTTATGGCTATTTGAAAAAAAAAATACATTGTCACTTGTCAATGCACTTTAGTTGCAATCTATTCCTAGTCGTCGTTATTATATAATTGGTGACTATGGGCATTCCATGAGATAAAACATGCTTGAAGACTCAAATTACATTATTATCATTGTTGCTTATTGTGTACACATGACATTCACATGACTACACACATGGTACAGGGGACACATCTACTTTACAGCTACACACACAGTACATCTTACAGGCACACACACACACACACACATTTCACACACATCACACACACACATGGTGAGTTCTGATTATCAATGTGAAACCATACTTTCAATTTTTCTTGAGTTGCTTAAGATCCACTTGATCTTAGGTTATTTTCCCAATTCATGAAAATTAATATTGAACCACCAATATAGTGTGCTTGTTCATTGTCTCGCCCTTCATACACGTAGTCTTCATTTTCCGGTTTGAGTTGTTCGGATGGTCAAACCCTATATTTTTTAGAGTTTCTAAAAAATGTATACCTTTAGATGTTTTTTTCAAGATGAATTATCAAATTGTATATCTCTCAATAGGATTATCCCGAACCCCAATATCATATGTTGTTCATTTTGGTTCTCAATAGAATAAAAATCAAATCTTCTTCATAATCATTTATCATTGAATATGGTCTTTATTCCATGGGCATATGCCATAGTGTATGACGAGTGTGGAGTGGAGGAGTTAAACGAGGAAGTTGGAGGAATGGAAACTTGTCAAAATAGAATACCTTCGCCACATGTTAACCTTGGGAAATGGGTTAACTAGGGATATTTCACAAACTCTATAATTTTGCGTTTAAGCTCCCAAATGTCCAATTTAGTGGGGATTTGGGTCTTAAATTTTTTATTAACTAATTAAATCTACATGTTGCTCATGTGACCAACCACTGGAGGGGCTCAATTATTGATGATTACTTGTTCATCACTTGTTTCCCTGTAATTACTCGAGTTTAAAACTAAAAATGAGGGCTATAAAGTGCTACAAGAAGCGAGCATTGTAGTTGGCTTCTGAATCTGGAAGTTATTGGATTTTCACCATTATTTTATTTTTTCACATTTAAGCACAAATCACACTCACGTGAATAATGCAAGAAAAATCAAGATGATAAAGTGAACCACTGATAATAGATAATATTTGGGTAGGAACAATTTGAGTTGTGGAATAGGTGTGGGATATGCATCTATTTAATTCCTACCTTTTTATTTACAACTTTTTTTCATGGATTTGTCTTATCTAAAAAATTAAACTTCGTCCAATCGAAAACCTTAATGTCGTAAAAAAATTTACAAAAAAATAGTGAGTCCTATTTTAAGGTGGAATCGCACTACTACCATCAAACAACCCTTGTTGCATGTTGAGGATGGTTGTCTTCCTTGGAAATCAAATTATAGAAAACCCCAGTGGATGAAGGACATGAATGTCATTTCTTCCTTGGATGTGAATGAGGAACAAGTATTGTATTTGATTTCATGGGACAATACTATGAAAGTGTGGAGAATTTTAGATTTCAAATGTGTGGAGTCCATCCTGGGGCACCATGATGCCATCAATTATTTGGCCATCAGCCCCAATGGTTTTCTTTTCACTAATTCTCTCGACTGTACGGTTAAAGTACGGAGGAGGCTCAAGACCACCCAATACCATGTTCTCACATTCCTCTATCCACTAGGGTGAAGATGCGTAATTTTTAATAAGAAAAAATTATTTTTTTTCTGTTGTATTTTATTCCGTTAAAGAGACTGCATCTTGTCCACATTGGTGGATGATGATTGTGCAATTCAGCGTGTCATTTGTATTGGATGCATGTCCACAATACAAGGAAGTTTTAATTCTTCAATTTGTTTTAAAAGAATCTATGTATCTTGATCCCATGGAAATATATTTTTTCATTAGATAAGATAATAATGTTGACTATTGGAAAAACACTTTTTCTAATTTTTTAAATATTTAATATATTGTATATTTTAAATTGTACATTGTGGCAATTTTTATTTGTTTAGCTCTTTGACATTTCCTTTCATTTTATTTGTTTATTTTCATCACCAAAAGTGTATTTTCTCTATCTAAAGTTGAACATGTGTAATTTTTGTATGTTTTTGGCGATTAGTGGAATGAAATTACTTGTATAATTCAGATTATGAGCATAAATAGAACACAAAAGAACACAATATTGTAGATAAATGATCTCAATATGCAATTAAAATAGCTTCGCCACTTCGAGGGGGCAACCTCCAAACCAAAAATAAGACTCAAATGCTCAAATGATGATGAACTATGACCTACAATCCCCTATATATACTATTCATATGTTATGCCCATCACCAAGGCCGACCTACTAAGCATGAGAAAGTATAAATGATATGGTAAGCCACAAGTTGGTTACTCATATCCTAATACAAGCAATAGGTTAAGGGCATAGTATGCCCTTCCCCTTCAAACCAATGTTGTCCTAAATGTTGAATAATCCTAGATGTTGCTGCAAAAAATCTTCATCCTCTTAGGTCGCATCTTCTATACTCAGATTCTTCCACTTGATCATATATTCCTTAATGTCTTTGGTTTTCAACCTCTTAGTACGTGTTTGTAGAATCTTCTCTGGCTCCAAAATTATTCTTCCTTCCTCATCAAGTTCTGGTAGCTCTGTTTGGGCTGCAATTTTTTTTCCAATAACCTTCTTCATGCAGGAAACATGGAATACTGGGTGTATGCGTGAAGATTGAGGAAAATCTAGTTTATAAGCAACACATCCAATTTATTGTAGAATCTGATAACGACCATAATATTTAGGAGCAAGTTTGTTTTCCTTTTTCTGTTGCTTCAAGGACATCTACTTGTAAGGCTATAGATGTCCAAAAACCTAGTCATCAATTTCTTTCACTACGGTATTGATATGCTTGTTGTTTCATCATGTTTTGTGCCAATGCCAAATTCTCCTTCTGATGCGGGAGCATAACTTGCAGAGACCATAACTTTTGATCCAACCATTGGATCGTCCTGAAATTTTATAGGGTGGTAGATATACATTATTACTATGTTGCAGTCAACTTTGTGTGCAATTTTGTGCCCATTTTGGCATGTTTTTGGGCCCAGATTCCTTCATCTAGTGGCCTCAAATTGGCTCGTAATGTTTTTTTCACTTTTGACTAGGTCTTAGAACTTTAATAACTTTTGTTTTGCTTGTTAGAATAAGTCCAAATTTTGTGTGAGCCATAATTTATGAAGGCATATTTGGCACGAAAAATTTGGGGTCCATCGAGTTGTTTTGCTAGTAGGTAATTTTTGGCATTTTAGGGTTTTTAGAGTAGACATGAAATAAAAGGAGGATTGTAATGATGTAATAGATTAGTGTGGATTCCAGAATGAGAAGTAAGCTATTTTGAAACTCTTGGGTTTTATTTTCAAATCTGTTTATGTGTGTTTTTGGAGGCATTTCAACCTCTTGCAACTGGACTCACATCAATTGGTATCAGAGCAGGATTTTAATCTTGCCGAAGTAGTTAAGGTAACATATTACATTTTTCTGTGTAATTTTTTTTTACCTCTATTTTATATTATCATGGCTATATGTGGGAGGGGAGGTTATTCCCAGATGAATAGGCATATGTAGGAGCTACAAAGATAATTTGTTGAGCTCACATGAGATGTCACCCGCCTTATAAGGAGACATGCAAATGGGGATGCAGACCCAGATAGTGATATTAAAGAAGGACCTCCATTAGTGAATGAAGGAGGAGATGAAGAAGATAATGAGAGAGATGAAGAAACATTAAATGAGAGACCATTTGAGGAGATATTGATCCAGGATTTAGAGGGAAAGGGTGACGACATCAAGATTACTGTTCTTGATTATGGTGGAGGGTTACGACCAAAGGAGTTGATTGACTGGTTAAATTGCATGGAAAAATTCTTTGACTGGAAAAACATTTCAGAGGAGAAGAAGGTTAAGTTTGCATACATTAATTTGGCCAGACATGCATTGATCTAGCGGGATCACCTACAAAATGAAAGAAAAAGGAATGGAAAGGGAAAGATTCGAAACTGGAATAAAATGGTAAAGAAGCTGAAAGAAAAATTTCTTCCTGTAGATTATGCTCAGAAACTCTTTCAAAGATTCCAAAGCCTAAGACAGAAGGATCTCAGCATTCAGGAGTATACTAATGAATTTTACAAGTTTTCAATTAGGGTGGAACAGGGAGAGTCTGAAGAACAGAAGGCTACACGGTACATAAGTGGGTTGAGTTACACCATACAAGATGAGTTGAGTATGCTCTGGATCTATAGCGTGGATGATGCTTATCAACTTGCATTAAAAGCAGAAGAAAATAACAAGAGGAATAATTTTAGAAGAGGTGTGAATAGAGGTCCATCATCATCTCTAATGAGAGGTAGGGGTAGATTTGAATCTACAAAAGGTGAATCCTCTAACACAGAAGGGCATCAAGATTCTAGTCAAAGCCATGGTAACTACCAAAGAGGTAGGGGGTTTCAGAGGGGAAGAGGTTATAATGGAGTACGGGGATGGAATATCCCCCAAAGGTAATATACATGTTATAGATGTGGTGAAGAGGGGCACCGATATTTTGAGTGTCTGCACTATCCTACACGAGATAGATGGCAAGGAGAACAACCACTATTAAATCTAGTTGAAGCTGAAGAGGAAGAAGAAATGGAGGTTGTTGCAGACTTGGGTGAAACCCTCATGATAAGGAGGGTGATGATTATCCCAAGGAAGGAGAAAGAACATGATGTTTTTGGTGCTAATTTGTGGCTACGAACAAATATATTTCGAACAAGATGCACCTCTGGAGGAAAGGTATGTAAAATTATTATTGAGGGTGGTAGTTTTAAAAATATGGTTTCAAATGTAATGGTTGATAAACTCAATCTGAAATGTGAGAATCACCCATATCCCTATCATATATCATGGTTTAAGAAAGGAAATGAGGTAACCATAGATAAAATATGCCTTATAAAGTTTTCAATTGGGAATACCTAAAAGGATGAGGTGTGGTGTGATGTTATCCCAATGGATGCATGCCATATATTATTGGGTAGGCCTTGGCAATATGATAGAAAGGTTACACATGATGGAGGTAAAAATACATATACCTTTTGGAAGGATGGTGTAAAGGTGGTCTTGTTACCCTTCAAGGAAGAAGAGAAGAGTGAGGGATTATTGGCTACAAAAGAGTTTGTTACAGAAATGGAAGAAGTTGGATGGTGTTATGCACTAATGTCAAAGAAGCTGGAGATAGAATATTTTAATATACCTATTAATACAGAAAAGGTACTAAAAGAATACAAAGATGTCATACAGGATGAGCTACCAGATGGGTTACCTCCAAAGTGAGATATTCAACACCATATTGATTTGATCCCAAGATCAGCCCTTCCAAACCAGGAAGCCTATCAAATGATTCCAACATAGAGTGAAGATTTGACCAGACAAGTGACAAATCTAATACATAAAGGGTTAGTGAGAGAAAGCATGAGTCCCTGTGTAACTCCAATGCTATTGACTCCTAAAAAAGATGGAGACTAGAGAATGTGTGTAGACAGCAGATCCATCAACAAGATCATAATCAAGTATCAGTTCCTAATTCCACAATTAGATGATATGATGGATGTGTTAGCAGGAGCCTAATATTTTAGCAAGATTGACCTACGGAGTGGGTACTACCAGATCCAAATCCATGAAGGGGATGAATGGAAAACTTCTTTCAAAACAAAAGATGGATTATACGAGTGGATGGTGATTTCATTTGGGCTATCTAATGCACCTAGTACATTCATGAGGTTTATGAATAGAGTACTTCGAGAATATAATTGTAAGTTTGTTGTTGTCTATTTTGATGATATTCTGATATTCAGTAAGACAGTGGAAGAACACTTACTGCATATGAAATTGGTGTTAGAATTGTTACGTAAAGAGATTTTATATGAAAACCTAAAGAAGTCTATATTTCTTCATAAGAGTCTTGTTTTTTTGGGATTTTTCATATCAAAGGATGGAGTGAGGATGGATGAGGAAAAATTAAAGGAAATTTTGGAATGGCCTATTCCAAGGAATGTGACATAGGTTCATAGTTTTCATGGATTGGAAAATTTTTATAGGAAGTATATCAAAAATTTCAGTAGCATTGTTGTACGCATAAAAAAGTGTACAAAAGGGAGGGAGTTTGTATGGAACAAGGCAGCAACATATATTTTTGAATTGTTGAAGAAGAAAGTGTCAGAAGCACCTGTTTTGGTATTGTCATATTTTAGCAAGGTCTTTGAGGTTGACTGTGATGCCTCACATGTCGGGATTGGAGTTGTGCTGAGTGAAGAAGGATGACCTGTGGCATTCTTCAGTGAAAATATAAATGAAGTAAGGAGTAAATATTCTACTTATGATGTGGAATTTTATGCTATTGTTTAGGCATTAAGGAACTGGAGACATTACTTAGTAGTAGAGGAATTTTTGCTCTTCACTGACCATGAAGCCTTGAGGTATGTAAACACACAAAAGAAACTAAATAGTAGTTATGCAAAATGGGTTTCATTTTTACAAGAATATACTTTTTTTTTAAAGCATAAGTCGGGTAAGCAGAATCAAGTTGTTGATGCCTTGAGTAGGCATGTAGCTCTTTTGAAAACAATGGAAAATAAAGTACTAGGGTTTGAGGTAGTTAAGGAATTTTATGAAGGTGATCCATATTTTGGTGATGTTTTGAGACAACTTAAGGAGCATACAGTAGGTAGGATTATTTTGATTATTTGATGCAAGATGGTTATTTGTTTAGGGGGAAACAATTGTGCATCCCTATTGGTTCAATGAGAGAAAATATTATAAGAGAATTGCATAGTGGGGGGGTTGGCTGGACACTTTGGTATTAGTAACATAATTTCTCTTGTTATAGAAAAGTATTATTGGCCAAAGGTAAAAAGGGACATAAGTAGGATTGTAGCAAGATGTAGAGTGTGTCAAATGGCTAAGGGCCATGCACAAAATACTGGGTTATATATGCCATTACCTATCCCTAAAGGGCCATGGCTTGATCTGAGTATGGATTTCATGTTAGGGATTCCTAACAGAAAACGAGGGAATGATTCTATCTTTTTTGTAGTTTATAGATTATCTAAGATGGCACATTTCATTTCTTGTAAAAAAACTAATGATGCTTCCAGAATTGCAGATTTATTTTTTTAGAAGTGGTTAAATTTCATGGAATTCCAAGAATGATCACTTCAGATCGGGACACAAAGTTTTTGAGACACTTTTGGAGGACTCTATGGAAGAAATTGGGGACACAGCTACAGTTCAGTAGTGCATATCACCCCTAGACTGATGGGTAGATATAAGTAGTGAACAGAAGCTTGGGAAATCTCCTACATTGTATAACTAGAGAAAAGCCAAAACAATGGGACTTAGCTTTACCTCAAGCTGAGTTTTCCTATAATAGCTTGGTAAACAAGTTGACAGGGAGGTCTCCTTTCCAGATTATATATGATAGGATTCCCAAAGGGGTCCTAGACCTAATTTCTCTACCCAGTGAAGATGAAACTAGTGATGATGCAAAAGCATTTGCAGAACACATTCTACAGTTGCAAGATGAAGTGAGGGAAAAGCTGAAAGTGAGTATTGTAAAATATAAAATAACTACAGATGTCAGTAGGAGAGTAAGTGTATTTTAAGAAGGAGATATGGTGATGGTTCATCTTAGAAAAGAAAGGTTTACAAAGGGGACATATAATAATCTCAAGTATAAGAAGATTGGGCCATGTAAGATTCTGAAGAAAATGAGTGATAATGCCTACAAGGTGGAGCTACCTGAAAACTTTGCTATCTCACCATTTTTTAATGTTTCTAACTTATATAAGTTCCCAGGTCATGATGAACATGTTCCAGAGGAGGAAGAAATAAATTGGAAGCAACATATGCCGAAGAAGAAAAAGGAGAGGGTAATGTGTGTCTTGGACCAAAAGACAGACACTACTAGACATGGGAGCTACAACAAATATTTGGTACAGTGGGAAGGTTTGCAGCAAGAATAAAATACTTGGATTCCTAAGTGGGAGTTGAAGAAAATTGACAATGCAAAATTAGATGACTTACATCAATAGAATTCGTAGGAGCTAAATTCTTTTCAACCAGGGGAGAATGATGTTGGAGCATAACTTGCAGAGACCATAACTTTTGATCCGACTGTTGGATCGTCTTGAAATTTTACAGGGTGGTAGATATACATTAGTAATATGCTGGGGTCAACTTTTCTTGCAAGTTTTTGCCCATTTTGGCACATTTTTGGGCCTGTATTCCTTCATCTAGTGGCCTCAAATTGGCTTGTAATGTTTTTTTCACTTTTCACTAGGTCTTAGAACTTTAATAACTTTTGTTGTGCTTGTTAGAATAAGTCCAAATTTTTCTTGAGCCCTAATTTATGAAGGCATATTTGGCAAGAAAAATTTAGGGTCCATCGGAGTTGTTTGAACATAGAAAGTGACACCTGGATAGTGCATCTTAGGGTTCTCTTGGCAATGTAGGGTTTACTCACCAGTAAATATGAAATCCAAGTAACACTGTAACAGATGTACATAGATTAGTGTGGATTCTACTTAGGTCAGGAGAAGTTATGATAGTTATGGCAGGTGTGGCAGAGTGTAAGGAAGTTGAAATCCATTCATGTGTAATTATTGGAGGCATTTTAAATTCAGGGAATATGTGATAAAACTAAAACATAATTGTTCCAAACCAGACACAAAGACAAGGGGATTTACTGTTGAAAATGTGTTCTTTATCTCAACAGTTTTTTGGACCTAGTTTTTTTTGGGGTTGTGGAATGGAAGTTGGTAGATGTTGTATTGGTAATGTCATATAATGCTAAGGAGAATGGGTTCATTTTAGAATAGGTATCCAAATATGTGCTATGCAAACAAAATCTACAAGTGGTAAGAGAATTGTCAACCCTCTATTTTTTAGAGAGTCAAGAAGACAAACACAGATTGTTGTTGTACATCGAAAAATGAATGTTGAAAGGACTTTTGTTAGCACATCAAAATGAGGATGATAAGCTGAACTATGATTTTGCTGAGTACTCTTTGACATCCAAGATAATTTTTTCCAAAATTGAGTTGATGAATCCTAGGATCATAATCACTTTATAATGGATATATGGGATTCCATGTAAAATTTGTATATTTTGATCCAAAAAAATAGGGTGCGACTTTAATGAAAGGAGTTTATGTTACATGATGAAGCAGTATTGACACTAGGTGACAACAACATGGGCAAAATTTCTTGGTAGGGTATCCAAATGGATGAATGAATTAGACCATTTTGAATAAGGCATATGAAATGAATTCAATCCAGGGGTGAAAGGAATCCATTGTATACCCCATCCCATCTATGTGAGATGAGGAAGTGGTAATGTGCATACATATATTATGAACTAGGAGGTCTGTAATGCTTGAAAGTTTGAGATCTGTTGAGCACACCAAACATTCAAGATAGATACTAGTGTTGAGAATACATCCCCCTTGAAGAGTCCTTGTATCATAAATAATTAGCTTTTTAGGTTGGTATGAGTTAAACCTTGTATGAAAAATAGATTGATTATCCATCAGGTGAATAGAATGTAGCTCTGCAGTTGAACCTTGTGCTTGAACTCAAAAGTCTGATTGTATGAAGAATAGACTTTTGATTGTACCATAGGTGCATTACCTTGTCCACTGAAGATTTGCCTAAATGTTATGTGAGCCTTGTTTGATATGTCATAGTATTAGAGATTGATGAGTTAGATAATCTTGAAGAAAAGTCCAATCTAGGATCAGAACGGGAGCCTATATCAGCCTTCAACATGGGACACTACACATTAGTAAGGCACGTTTGTCAGATGTATCCCTTAAGGACAATGCATCGGCTACTACATTTTCTTTACCCTTTTTGTATATGATTTCAAAATCATAACCGAACATTTTTTTTACCCACTTTTTTTGTTCCTCAGATGATAAGCTTTGCTCCAAAAATCATTTGAGACTATCATGATCAGTTTTCACCTTGAAATGCCTACCCATTAGATAGGGCCTCCATTTCTTGACTGCATGAAGAATAGCCATCATTTATTTCTCATAGACAGGTTTGAGAAGAATATTTTCCTTTGAATTGGAAAATATCAAATGCAATTGGTCTTCCTTCCTACATTATAACTACTCCCAATCTTGATCCTGAAGCGTTAGACTCAATAATGAAGGTTTTTGAGAATTTGAGGAGTAGCCAAAATTAGGGTGGTGCACATGGATTCCTTCAACTACTCAAAGGATTTAGTAGTTGTGTCTGTCTAATGGAAGGCAGTCCTTCTTTAGCAATGCAGTGAGTGGAGATCACAATTCTACAATATCCCCTCACAAATATTTTGTAGTACCCTGTTAGTTCTAAGGAACCCTAGTTATATTTTTTTATAGTTTTGGGCCTTAGCCATTCCACCATAGCTTTGATATTCTAAGGATAAACTTTGACACCTTCATGGAATATAATGTGACCCCAAGTACTCTGCCTCTTGTACACCAAAAGAACATTTTGATGGATTTTCATAAAGCTTATGTTTCTCTAAAAACTTCCAACACTTTATCTACATGTTGCAAGTGTTCTTCCCATGTCTTACTGTAAATAAATATTTCATCGAATAGAAAACTAATACATATTTCATTCTAAAATGGCCTAAAAATAGTGTTCATCAAGTTTTGAAATGTTGAGGGAGCATTTGTAAGACAAAAGGGCATTACGAAGAACTCATAATTGCCCTCATGAGTCCTAAAATTTATTTTATGAACATCTTCCTCTCTTGTTTTAATTTTATGGTACCCCAAACGAAGATCTAATTTTGTGAAAAAAATAGCACCATGTAATTCATCAAGTAAATCATCAATTATTGGAATAGAAATACTTATCTTTGATGGTGTAATTCTTATCTTTGATAGTGTAATTCTTGATTTCTCAATAATCTGGACACATACTCCATGTTTCATCCTTCTTATGTACCATGACCACTAGTGAATAATATGCACTCTAGCTATGCCTGATGATACCTGTCCTTCGACATTTCCTGTACCATTTTCTCAATCTCAATTTTTCTGGGAATATGGGTATCTTGTATGGTCTGATGTTAGGTGGTTGGCTCCCTGGAATCAACTGAATGACATGACCATGATCCCTAACTGGTGGTATTCCCTTTGGAATTGCATCAAAAACATACGAGTGAGAATCAAAAATCTATTATGAAGATCGGGTGGCATTGAAGACTCTATATTTTGTAGGTCTCTATGGAAAATAAATTTGTCTGCAAATCCATCTACTAATTTTCTGAGAACCTTCTTCATCTGATGAGAGCTAATAATTTATGGAGATTTAGCTGTCAATCCATTTCAATTTTATTGTCCTTCCCTTCTAAATTAAATCGCATGAACATTTCTTAGAAATTCATCTCTATAGTACCCAAGATTGTGAGCCATTGGACACCCAAAACTATATCTACCCCTCCCATAGAAATAGAAAACATAGGTGAGTCTAACATGTACTCTCCCATGGACAGCTTGATACTATGACACTTTCTTGTGTAATTTATTGTCCCACCATTCGCAATCATAACTTACATTTATGAAGCTGGGTAAATAAAACAATTGAGGCGAGCAACTAACTTACTATTTATGAAGTTATGAGTACTCCCTGAGTCAATCAGCATTATCACCTTCTATTTTTTGAGATATCCAATAACCTTGAGTGTTTGAGGATTAATAATACCTGACAACACATGGCAAGAAATTGTAGGTTGGTGATACTTTACTTCATCTTCTACTGGTTCCTTAGCTTCTCCTATAATTTTAGCTTCATCTTCATCCTCATTTCCTCCTTTAATATAGAACAACTTCTTCTCAGCACATTTACGCCCCAGTGCTATATTTGTTGACACAGTTAAAACATACTATTCCTTTTGCTCTTTTTTCTTACATTTGTTTAGGAGTTCATTCTAATTCGCTGAGTGAATGATGGGGAAGGAGTACTACAGTCTCTGGTGTTAGTGAAATTTCTACCTCCCACTGACAAAT
Organism: Taxus chinensis; assembly: GCA_019776745.2. NCBI lineage: Eukaryota > Viridiplantae > Streptophyta > Pinopsida > Cupressales > Taxaceae > Taxus > Taxus chinensis. Next base: position 281,244,159 of record CM034148.1, read on the forward strand.
AATTTTTTTCTCTTCTCTACATGCCATGATAATAGAATCAGAAAGCTTGAGTGGATTAAACATATGTACCTCATACTCAATGTGGTCCTTAAGACCCCCAAGAAACATGGTCATTCAGGTTCTCTTATGTAATCTTCTCCACACTTAAGGATAGGTTCTGAAATTGATGCACATAATATTTCACTAATCCTATGCTTGTTTTAAATTTTATAATTGACTAAAGTAGTTATCTGAAACACTAGAACTATAGTGCAATTGCAAATCCTCAATAAAAACTGTCCAAATAACACTGAGACCACTCTTCTGCCTCCGAGCACATAACCATCGATACCAGATGAATTGGTATCGTTCAAGATACAGGGATGCCAAGGCCACCTTTATTTCCTGATGGGTTTTGATGTAACTCAAATAAGTTCTCCATTTGATTTATCCAATTCAGTTGATCCTTCCCATGAAATTTATGCACATCTCCACTTTTGGCATCATGATTCCATGGTTGTGACATAAGTTGGATTCTGATTGGGTTGGAAAAGTGATCCAACATGGTTATTTTTCCCATTATTCTAAACTGAAAATCCTCTTTGGTTGAGTTGGGGCTGATTTTGGATATTACTGTTTACCCCTTATATGTTGCATGATATCATTTAACTGCTGATTTATTTGGTCTATGTCTCCTTTACATGCCATCTCAAATTGGATACCTTTCACAATTCATACTCAAGTTGGCTCACCTTATGATCAGCTGAGGTAAACCCTAGTGTTGTGGAATCTGTATTTACCCATTCTAACTCTAACTCTTCAATCACTACCCCATGTTTATCTAGGGCTTTTACCCCGGAGTGGCCATAATATTCTTTTTGGATCTTGTGGAAGGACCCCGCCATGAAGTCAAACTCTAGGTTTTAGGGTTTTGATACAAATTCTGATGAATAGGAAAACACTCAAAGAATATAATACCAATACGTTTTGTTAGAGATTTATGAAAATGTAAATAACTTTGGAAAAATTCCACAAATTGCAGCCCAGGGAGCGATTTTATGAAAAAACCTAAATTTGTAATAACTTTTACAAACTAAATCAAAAAAGTCTTAATTTTTTAAGGGAATATTACTTGAAATTATTTGCAACTCTGGTAAAAACCTCTTGGACCAAAAAATTCAATCTGGTTCGCAAGATATGGCGGAAACAAAAAAAAATTAGGGGTTTTTTCCCTAATTTTGGCCCAGATAGTAGCTCTAATACCACTTGTAATGAAATTACTTCTATAATTCAGATTATGAGCAGCAATAGAACACCAAAGAACAGATTATTTCAGATAAATGATCTCAATATGCAATTAAAATAGCTTCATCACTTCAAGGGAGCAACCTCCAAACCATACAATAAGACTTAAATGCTCGAATGATGATGAATTACTACCTACAATCCCCTATATATACTATTCATATGTTATGGCCATCAACAAGGCCAACCCACTAAGCATGAGAAAGTATAAATAATATAGTAAAATGATATGGTAAACCATAAGTCGGCTACTCATATCCTAATACAAGCAATAGGTTAAGGGCGTAGCAATTAGTAGGATTGACATTACGTCAAGTGGCAATAAATTGTCATATGTTTATTTTTAGCACATCCATATTGACTCTACACTTGCACAAATAGACAAAACAATTAGACACGTGAAGGCCCATAAAATAATATTTAAATTTTTCAAATTTTTAGTGATACTTACAATAGGCATCAAAATGTATTTTATTTATACCATATTTTTCAATTTTGAAGTATTTTCTACTTTCAACGCTTGTGTTATTATATCACGTGTAATAATGTAAGATATTTTGCATGTATTGGTTCAACAACTACATTATTGAAACACATAATACTTTAATTGTAGAAAAAGTTACAAATCCATTAAAAGGTAGGATTTTTATGTTGGTGACATTTAAGACATATTTAATACTCAACAAATATTTTATGATAATTCCTCATTTTTGACCTCACGTTTTAGACATATTTATCTTGCATCTAATAAAATTGCATGTTGATTCTTATGCAATGTGTTATATGATGGCACATTTCTTATTTGGATTTGGAAGTTTTTAATTTGCAACTTCACTTTTGGAATCACTATTATAATTTCAAAGGCATTTTTCCAAACTTGAGCGAAGATGGGTAGTTCTAACAGGTGTCAAAGATGTGAACAAAACTAATGCAATTCATCATTGATGCAAGACCGCATTTCAGTCATCCATGTTGCTGTCAATTTCATCCCACATTTGTCGATGCCTTTTATTAATGGTTCACAATTGTATTCAATGTCAGAGCTATCTAAAGCATGCATTCAATTTTTTTCCAATAATTGGTATGGGCCAAGATCGCGATGGATGATGTGGGTGGTATGACGATGGTTACATTTTGATATACAAAATTCTTGGGGGTTGTGCCCTCAAACCCTTGCGATAATATTGTGGAGAGTGTACATTATTCAATACTTCCACAGATGAAAACAGGCTCCACAACATAACACATACCCTGAATTCTGAAGAGATAACTTAAGCAAGGAATTGAAGTTTGTTGATGATGACAAAGAGCCTCTCAATGTCATATTTTTATATCTCTTCCACTCAAACATGAGATGAACACTCCAGTTAATTTTTCATTTCAATTTGTGGAGGGGCCATGTTGACATAATATCTCCCCTACCTTATTCATGATCCACATTACCACGACCAAACTAATAAATCCCAAACAAGTACAAATAACAATGATAAATAAATAGGACTATAATCTTCAACCCATCAACAAAAATATATTCTTCAAAGAGATTTTTGGTTGGATTTTTTTTCACTGAATATTCCCAATGGAAGTGCATAAAAAAACCAGCAACAGTTAGGGGAAATTCACCTTTCGATAGGGTGAATTTTCATTTGATTTTTGAGAGGGGAAGTTCCTTGGTATGATGTGATTTTTATATTTTTGGTGATTTAATTGGAAAGCACAAAAGGGCAGAAAAATTGGGAAAGGAAAATATACGAGAGGAAGGAGGAATGAGAAGGGAAAGAGAATTATAGATTACAAATAGAGAAATGCATAAAATAAAAACTTCTCTATCTACGGAAAGACATATAATGAGCATGAAATATAGTAATACAAAGTCTTCAT
>CM034148.1:281247823-281264459 GCA_019776745.2 Taxus chinensis
GTTCTAGTTGACCCTTACAACTACACATGGTTATCATTTGTTATCAGATGGATTGTAAATATTTAATTATGTTGGATTTAATTACTAGAAGATGAAAATCATTGAAGGCATTAATTGTAATCAAGGGGTTTGTTTTAAAAAAAAATCCTTTAATTTGGATGAATAATAACTTGGGTGTTACATTTGTGTAGACCACTTACGATAGACAATACTAACTAATTTTTAAGTGCATCATCAAGCACTGGGGTAGTGTGTTAGTAAGTCATGTTGTGAATGTTTGGTCATCATGTGATAAATTAAGGGTGTTTTTCCATTAGAATATATGTATGTAAGTAATAAATTGTTTAAACAAAGATAATAAAATTAACATGTTAAATGACATAAATAATCTAATGAAATAATAATAATGAAATTTAAATAATAAGATGAAAACAAAAATTAAAACAACAAAAGATGGAAGGTATAATGGCGTGCATATGTCACATCCCAAAACTATGCATTTATTATTTTGGAACATTTTTTAGAACTAGGTGGCGGTGGCCACCGTAGATACATCAAATTATTACTGACTAGTTTTACTTGATTAGAATTGTGATGTGTTTTAGATTTAAAACATTTATTTTCAGCAATTGAATTGACATTAGATGGATATTGGATATGGAATTTCAGTTATTGAATATTGTTAGTATAATATGGTGTTTATGATCTATTGAAAGTTGGTTAATTATACTGGACCTATAATGCACCAGGTATTGTTGGTTATGTGTGTGCAGGTATTCTCTGAATGCAAGAAACGATATCATCGGGGAGAGAAAAAAGATACAGTAATGAGTATCACAAGAGAGAGAGTTTATATGTGTATGATAGTGCTCAATAAGCAAGGCAAAGTGTAATTTGGTCAATAGAACCCTTTGTAGTATTTCAGTCTTGTTGTTTTAGAGTCGCATTGCGTGACAAGATTAGTAGGTTGCATTGTTAGCTCTTGCCATAAGAAGCACAACGTTGATTTTGATATTAGGATAATGGTATGTTATCATTAAATGATAATAAGTATGTTTATAATTCAGTTAGTTCTTTATCGGTCAAGCGCATGCATGCACACACTCAGAGGTATATATAATTTTATTGATGCAATACAAATAAATTGGATTTAAATCTCTAATTGATCTCTACAACTAATCCATATTAATTGACCAAGGCAATCTTATCTCCTATGTATCTTATTTGAGATCGCTTTATTTAGTAATTGAGCTATGGTTGTTTAATCATAATCAAGCTCACATAGCCGATATTAGATGGAGCTGAGCTCATTACATCTTGCAAGGACATTACAACTCTAGTTGCTTAAAACCAGGATTATGACAAGTTGGGCTTACACTACCGAGCCAACCGCTTATATTGTAGCACATTGATCAATAGTTAACCGAGCTAACTAAGAATACAAGTCACCTACTTCTCAAAGTATTAACTGGGTTGAAATCATTATTATCCAACTTGTTCAATTGAGCCATCAAACCATTGAGCTATACATGGATCACGAGGGAAAGCAAAATGCCAAATTAGGTAATTATAATAATTTAAGCGAAAGTTTATCTACTTCCCAAACCAAACCAAACCAAACCAATATAGGTTAGGCCTAACCAAATGTTTAGGCAATGCATCATCCCTTTTCCATGTATGACCCATATCTAAGGGAAATAGATTTGGGAGAGAGGGCTCACCAATTTGTTTGGTGAGAAGAAAGTGAACCAAACTCATGAAGGTGTAAGCTAAGTTTCGGTGGTGTACTAAAATAAAAATAAATAAATATAATATTAATAAAATTGAAATAACATAGAGGCCTACTACCAAATTTACCTATGTGGAAAAAAGGAGGAGATTGTTATAGAAAAAAATTAGAATGCTTAAAAATTAGTAAAGCAACAGGGAGACTTGGAATGAGTTTTGGTGAGAGAGGTCGATTTGGGTAGTTAACTAGGGGGTTGATTAAAATGCAGACCATTAATTGGAACTAGACTTGGGATGATAACAACTACAAAGAAGTGGTCAAAATAACGATAAAATAATAAAAGAAAAAGAAAAACTCCAAAATCAAAAAATAGAAGCCCAGTTTTGGAAAAATGCATGGAGAAGACTAAATGTGGAATCCAAGTTTAGTGTAGAGAAATGTAAAATTAGAGTTTATAAAAGAGAAAAAGAGATGACCGTGAGAATGGAGAGATGAATATAGACAGAGGACGACAAATTAGAGTAACTACAGATCACTAAATAATCAACAAAAAAACACAAGAAAGGCCTACAAAGACAAAAAAAATTGTGCGAAGTTACGGAAAAGGATTAGAGAAAGGATAATCATCTACCAGGCCAAAATATTTTGAGCAAAGGAAGGCAAAAAAAATAGAATAGAGTTAACATGTCACATCCCTAAATATATTACTTATGTTTTGGAGACACTCAAATGCTTAATGCTTAGGTTGTTGTTGCCACATCTGATATAGTATTTATATTACTTTGTTTGCTTTTAATTCACATTATAACATGTTTTTGGAATAGAACATAGCTATTCATTGATTTAATTTCAATATTTGAAATTTTGGATTTACATTAGAGTTTTAGATTATTGTTTGTATATGTTCATTTCAGTTGATTTGATTTTATGAAACAAATAGTGCACTGGGTATTGTTGTGTGCTTGTGTGTAAGCATTCTTTGGAGTGAGAAAGGGTATCATCGAGGAGAGATTAAAAGATGTAGATAGTGGGTATGGATAGAGAGGTGAGTCATGTTTGATTCAAAACACGAAAGACAATGTTAGAAATCGTAAGTGGTCATTTAGTTATTTTCTTATGTCACCTTGTGCAACAGGGTAGATAGGTCACATTGTCATAATGATCTAGAGTTGTGTGCCCTAGTTGTAGTGAGGAACACAATGTTGCAAGGCGTCAAAAAAACATCACAATGTCATTTTACAAAAATAACTTATTAAAAATTATAACATTACATCGTTTAATGGTAGTGATAACCTCACTATTATAAATAATGAGGAAATAAATAATAATGATATTACTATACAAAAGAAGTAAAATAAGGGTTGATAAAATAATTGTATTTCATTAGCAAAATGGTTGTGCTCACCATCATCGTAACCGCCAAGTTATCTCTTTTCTTTAACGCCATTACCTTTCGCTAATGTTACAACACATGTATTTTTTAATACCCAATGCGCCCCTAAAATGCTACATGTGGGACTAACACTATAATAGTATTAAAAACAAAGGTGGCTGCAACTCACGTCAATCTCTCTTCTTCCTTGTCGATGGACTTGGGCCCACGTGCTTGAGTATATTAGATTGGGATGAGTCTAAAGAGTTTAAACTAGCAATCACACGATGAAGCATGCAATGTTAACGCCGTAAGGGATGGGCGGGTGTTTTATTCGAAAATGAGGGTTATTATTGGGTCGGGTGTGTAGTATGATGCAGGTAGGAAGTGCAGTATTAAGTGTATGGAGTTGGTTTTTGGGTTGATTAATGTGCATGTTGTTTTTTACGAATGTATTGAAAATCGTATAGTTTTGAAGTTTACGTTATTGTAGACGTTTTTTTGTGTTGTTTCTATTTACAATGTTAAGTAATTGATTTGTCATTTATAACAACATGTTTTTTACATAGTGAATTGTTTATAGAATGCGAGAAAGTTGTACATGAGAAAGAAAGGCAATTTACATATAGGAAAAAAAGAAAGGTGTTGGCATTTGTCGTCTTTTTTTTTTTTTTTGCAAGCCGCCGCTCCATAGCCTTTACCATCCGCACCAGTCGACCCGAACCTGTAGGCATCATTGCATAATTGTTAAGTAAAGTGCATTGCAATTAATTCTAAATTCTTAGAAATTTGTAATTGACACCAATTTGTTTTGGAACGTTTACTTACTTGTTTGAGAGTCGAAGCAGAGCATTGGGGAGTGACAATGTGATTGAAGGTGGCGGGGGGGGATGGGTTGGGGTGGATTATGGTACGGATGTGGCGAAACGAAGATTTTGTAGTCTTGATTCCTCCTCCTTTCTTTGAAGGAGGTGTCGGGAAAGGGACATTTTGGAGTAGCGTTCAAAAGAGAAGGGGGGCGAAATGCGCAGGTCTTTTAAGGAGGGGACTCTTGAAAATGCGGTGAAAGTAAGCCCTGGTCGTTCTGAAGAACCTATATCCACAGTTGCTTTATGTAAAGTAAGCCCTTGTGATTTATGGATTGTAAGCGCCCAAGCCATTTTTAAAGGAAGTTGCCTGCGGCTGCCTCTTGAGATTGGGGGTATGGGGACATGGGTGGGGAAATGTGGATTCCAAGGAGGGCCGTTGTATTTGTTGAAGTCGATTACAACAAAAAGTGGAAGAGCAGGAGGGGATGATGATGGGGCGTAGACAATGTCGATAATGGGGCCAATGGAGCCATTCACAAGGCCAGCTTCAACCCACAAATTTGCGGTGAGCATAACCTTTTGTTGCTTACAGAGGAGAATGATTGGTTCGAGTTGCTCCTCATCATGTTCCTCAGAGTAGTTACGCCTTGTTTGTTCAGCGTTGGAGCGTGCGATTGGTGAATTGAGGGATTTCAGCATGTTGAGGTTGTGTTGGTCGACAAGGTCATTTGTTGCAAACAAATGTGGAGCTAGAAGGAAGGGTGTTATGTCGGCAACAGGTATTTGGGAGTCTGTTCGTTGGATAAGTTTTTTCCAGTCGTGGAGGAGCGGGATTCCATCTCTAATATTTAGTAGTAGTTGTCGAAAGGAAATTTGGGCGTCATTTGAACCTTGTTGCCTAAATATTGTTGTAAGTGTGATGCATGTTGTGAAACTAAACCATAGGTTTGTTCCGTAGGTGTGGCCGACGTAAAGTGGAATGTCATTGACTGGGGGTAGCTGGCCGAGGTCACCAACGAGAATGATGGATCTGTTTCCAAATGAGGTTGATTTAAAGTGGGGGAAGGCTTCACGAAGACGGAAATCGATTTTTGCAAGGAGTGTTGGGCCTATGAAGCTCATTTCGTCAATGAGAATGTAGCGAACATGCTGTAGGGATTGTTGGAGAGTGGAAAGCGATATCCCTTCGAGAGGTTTTATTTCTTTTATTGGAATGCGTAACGCAGCATGTATGGTCGACGTGGAAATGTTGAATGCGGCCACTCCTGTAGGTGCGATGACCAGGAGAGGAGATGGTTGTTGCAGGCTTGTCGAGGATAATGCATTGCGGATTTTGTTTATGAGATAAGATTTACCTGTGCCTGCAGTACCTTGTATAATCATTTTTAGAGGGGGTGCAGTAGTTCCTTGCTTGTAATGGTTGACTATAGTATTGAAAGCCTGGTGCTGTTCTGGAGAGAAAAGTGTTGCGCTGGATGTGGAATTTTGCATGTGGAGAGGGATTGGTGTAGTGTTTTTGGACATATCGATGAATGACGGGCAATGTCATGTAAGTGAAGCGGTACGCCATTTTGGAGCCAATTGTGATGTAAGTCAAAGTCTCGAAGGCCTAGCATGTTGAACTTGTCAAGGCACATGGAAGTATTCGGACGTAATCGAGATAAAATTTCCCATTCAGAATGTAATGGAGTGGGAGCTAAGTTTTCAAAATCTGAAGGGGATTCGTCAGAGGAAGAGGAATCATTTGATATGGATATGCGTTTGACATGCCAAGGATGATAAAAGTCTTTGAGTAATAGCCAGTTAGAAATGACTTGCTCTGATGTAACACTCTGATTTTTGAATGCTAACTTGGTGAATGTTTTACATACTGTTATAGCTCTTGGAATGAAAGCAAACATGTTAGGATATGTTTTGATTTTAAGAGAATGTGTTGCTAATTCGGATTCTTGCATACTATGAATTATTGCATGGGACAGCGAACACTGTACTGTGTGTTTGCTGATGTGACGACAGGTTGTCGTATAATTGCTTGCTCTTGTGCTGATTGACAGCATATCCTGAATCAATTCCATTGATCCAGGTATGCTGAGATCCTCTTGTGTTTTCTATGCTAATTCACACTTGAACCGGAAGGACGGAACGTCCTGTTCTGTGATAGCATGAATGTTAGTAAGGGGCTGGAAGGAAGTTGTTAGTATTAATGGTTAGTGTGAATTAAACCTAAACTAACCCTAAGACCTAACATACATTCTATACTACTATCCTAAGTGGATTTTTAAAATTACAAAAAAAAAAAAGGGAAAATAAACCTAAGTTCTAAAGCCTAAGGTTGAACTAAGACCTAGGTCGAATGAGTTATGTAACCTAAACTAATCCTAAACTAAGGGGTACGCAGACCCTTGGGAAGAAAGGGATAAGGATGGGAAGGAGGCATTCATTGGAATTAAATGAACTGTCCCTTCGTGGACGGCGCCAGTTTTGGCGGGGCAGGTAAGGAATTTAGAGGCATCTATTTTGAAATAGAGCCAAGTTCAGTTGCATGGAAAATTTGAAGGTTGGAGACTTGCCAACCCAAGTGGAGGGGGGCGTGGAAAATAAGGAGGAAGGCAAGCCTTTAATGCATTAAATGTTTTTGGTCCTCGCGACCAGCTTGCCTTGGAAGCAGCATGAAGGAATTTTGATTGTCATTTTTTGTTCATTCGAGCTTTTTGCAAAGTTGCTCTGCATTTGGTTTTTCTGACCTGGTTCGGTCGAACCAGCTCTTGGCATTGACATTTTCGTGGAAGAATAGAGGCTGTTGATAAGCCTGAAGAAGAAAAGAGTGCTGGGAAGTTTGTGTAGCCGTTGTGGAAGAAAAACGCGGCAAAACGAAGCTTTCTTCGAGTTCTGAAAAAGAGATTACAGGCATGTTAAGCCCTTCTCTTTAAAATCTTTGCTTGATTTAAATATTTCATTAAAACAACCCTGCTCTTGGGTTTGGATTGCTTGATTGTTTTTGAGATTGATTTGGAAATGGATTTGTTGATTCATGCCTTCTTTTTCTTGAAAAATGATAAGGAAGTTGATTTTGATTGCTCTGCCTCGATTGTTCTTGCTCGAATCGTGTTGGAAATAAGATTTTAGTATTGATTGTAGACTGTATAAAGGGGTTGAAATGTGGGTATTCCTTTCACTGTTCGTATTGTTCGAAAATGGAAAGGACTGTGCAATCGCCCTTATGGTGTAATTTGTTTCTTTTAATGCAATCGTTTCTTGCTGTTGTATTTGGAACTGCACCTCCATGTAAAATGGAAATGGAAATACAGTTGCATATATTGCTGTAATTTGGGTTCGTTGACCCTTGCTGATTCTTTTCTTTTGAAATGATAGGGAATCGTTTTTCTGTGTTGTGTTTAACTGCCTTGCTCTTCTTGCATGGAACTCCTCCATGTTGTGCTGGCTACTGACTTAATATAAAAATGCGAACTGGTTATTCTTGTGAAATAGAATGTGCTGTACAGGGCCCTAGAATTCCTTTCCCCTCTTTTTTTCCTTTTTTGAAGCTTCACTTTATCGTTTTGCCCCGCACGTCAACCACTGGCGTTTGCACGGGAGTGGACGTGGTTTTACATACCGGGACTTGCGGGAATACGTGGGTTCTGTTCTTGGTTGGAGTGGTTCTTCTCATGTGTTTTACTCCCTTTTGTTGTGCCTTCCATGCACTCCCTGCTCAGATCCTGCGCTTCCCTTCCTTTCTAAGCTTATAATCGGCTCATTAGCGGTCGGGTGGGGCTTTAGGGTAAGAGAGCCTCTTTTTTCTGGCCAGGTACCCTTCTCCTCCCGTTATCCCTGTTTCGTTTCGGTCTAACTCACCCTACACTGTACCTTTTTTCTTTCTTTTTTCGTATTCTATCTTTCTCCTTTCACACTTATTCTTCGAGCTTTCTACCCGTTACGGGATCGAACCGCCTTTTTTCTGTTTCCTTTTTGCCCTCTCCTTTGCTATTCCCCTTCTGGTGGGGAGAAAGGTGGGAGCTAGATGGACGATTTCTTGATACGCACTCAAGGGTGATCTAGTTTCTCCATGACCCTAACCTCTCTTCTACTTCCTTCCGCTTTCCCCTTGTACCGATTCCCTTTTCGACCGGTTGCCCCTTTCCGATGTTCCCGTCCTGAACCCTTCCCTATTTAGCCCCATCTCCCCTTTTTTTTGTCTCTTATTCTTACTCCCTTTCCCCACCTCCTTCTAGATTTCTCTACAAGCTGGAGCTACGCCTGTCCCATTAGACAGCGTGCTGTTTTTCTGACATACAGCTCCAGCACGGATCTTTCAAAGGAAGGGTAACATACTTCCTCCTCACATATGTTTAGCCCCGCCTCCCCCTCGACTGGGTGTAAGCCATGCTTGAACTCACTTATTGTGAGATCAACCTCTTGTGTCCACTCGATTCAGTCTGTACCTCATGACCGGTAGGTACCGCTCTTTTATTCGGCCCCTCCTTCCTCTTGTACAACCCTATCCTTCATTCCCCATGTTTATTTAATGTTTCGCTTCCCTAACCCCGTTCCCCTGCCGTACTACCTTCATTTTCTGGTGCCTGCAGTGCCGTCCTATGCCCTCCTCCCTCACTCCCTCTGGGCGCGCCCGTCCGCGTGAATGAGTTCAGCGTAGCGAACTTCTCTGTGAATACAAAGTTCGAAAGTGGGAATCGTTTCGCCTCATTGTCGGTTTACTGCCCATTTTCCTCTTTTTACCGTGGCTGTCCTTCCCCTTCTCCCCTCTTTTATCCCCATCTTCCAGATTTCCACCTTTCTCCTTCCCTTGGCCTTCTGCATTCTCCCTCGTACACGTTCTACGATTTTCTTAGATTGTACTATGGTTCGTAAATCCTTCTCTCTGGTGTGGGGCTTTTCCCTGAGCTCTTTTCGAGTTTTCTTTGTCTCTCTGTTTTTTTCCTTTTGCTTGCCTTCTCCCCGGTGTTTCCTGTCACAGCGTGTGAAGAGAGGGAAGGGGCCTGGGGGAAAAGAAAAGAGTAACACAGGCGTGACGGGGCGGGCCTGGCGTGCTTCAAATAGATAAGACTTCTCTCTTCCTGATGCTGTTTCGAATTATGAGGAGAAATGGACCATCTTGTATTTAAAAGAAGGCCATTAGACTTTTAATGGGTTCTGTGGAATGGAAAAGAAATAAGCTTTCCTTTGACAATCTATGAATAAAGGTGATATAGGTTAGGGAAAAGTATGAGAATTCGTTTGTATGAAAAAGCTAAACGGTCTTGAGAAATGGATGTTTTGGGGGGGACCTCCCCGCCCGAATTCCATCGTACTAACCCGTCGGTGCGCGTTCATTTACCCAGCACTCTATGGAAGAATCAATTGGAGGAGCCTGGTGCCTTCCATTTTCGTCGATGCGAAAAGATATAAGGATTCATGCATTGCAATTTTGTCATGCAATGGGAGTGGTCTTGACTGTACTAGGTCATGTTTTGCACCTGTACGGTTATTTTGCTAAGGTAGGTGATGACATTGATTTTGCATTCTGAAGTTGTGCAACTGTTATGAAACTGGGGAAAATGGATTGGGTAAATCATTGTTGGAAGGACAATCCTCCTTCTACCTGCTTGGTGTTCTCACTGGTGAAAATTCATAGTCATGAGAACATTCGACTTGCTGTATGGTAACAGCAATGAAATAATATGTTATTTTGAACAGGGATACGTTCATAGGATTATGATTGATGTGATTTATTGACGATGCCATGATGAATAATTTGTTTGTTTGGTAATGATTCAGTGATAGAAATATGGTTCCTATAAGGATGGTAAATATTAAGGTATGCAGCCTTATATTGTTGATCTTGGATGTACATAATTTGTTACTAACCGTTTTCGGATCTTTACATGAGTCTGACTCAAATTGGGGCAAGATGGAATGGATGATGAATCTTCCTGTTTTCATTTAAAGCTGATTATAAATGAAAATTATCTTCGGCCGGGAAAGTGAATTCCGAATGGATTTGTAAGTGTCACTCTGACAATGTTATCTTGATCTGTCTTTCGTTTGGGTCCAAGTGTTAGGACAGTAGTCAGAGGAACGGAATAGAGGAGAGGAATGAATGTCTTAGGAAAAATGATCTTCCTCATTCATTCGTGGAAATCTGGAATTCGTTGAATAATGAATTTTATAGCTTAGATGGGCGCCAACTATATGCCATTGGTTCGCTTCTTGTTTTGTACTTGAATGCTTTAAAATTTAAAAGGATGACTTAATTCCTGGTAAACTGTTATGTGTCAGGAACCAAAGCAGGTCTACCTCTTTTCCTTCTTCCTACACCCATCCTAAATAATCTAACTGTGGGATCGAGACCCTATTCTTTAGGAACGGAGGGGGAGAAGGAAGGGGGGGCAACGAACGTGGGCTCACATGGCAACGGGGATGTATAGGAGCGCCTAATGGATTGATGCTCGGGGCATACAGGTGAGAACAGGGGGATGGGGCTATGAGATATCCGAATCTAAATTCTCCCTAGCCATGGTTGCACCCTTAGAGACTAGGGTGACGGGGGTTCTTTTCCTTCTCGAGTCTGTCTCGTAACCTCGGTGAGTAACGTACAACGTGTCGGGTGGGTAAATAGGAGATTATAGTGAACACGTGACCTTGATGGAAACAAAGGGCAAATTAGAGTAAAGTACTATTTGACTGGTGGAAGATGATGTGTTTAGATAGTTAAGTGGAGTGGTTTATGCTGTTTCTTTGGTGCTTTTCGAAGCTGGGATTGTTGTGCTGTTGTTTCATAAAAGCAGGGTTTTTCTTTTATTGAAAACAGTTAGTTGCAGCATCTTATTTTAGGGATGAAGTGATTAATGTGCTCAGTTTCATTGAACTGACCAGTGCGCTGTGGAAAGGAAGTTTGACAGAATGGAATGTGACGGCGGAGAATGTAAGATAGTGGACGGGTAATCCCGTGGTGTTTTCTGATGCACTCTTTGATTAGATTGTAAATTAAAACTTGTAACGGTCGGCGTGGCTGGGTAGAGCGGGACCGAGGAAGCCGCGGATTAAGTAAGATGAACGCAACGCACACCACGAATATCTCACGAAAACAGAATAGTTCCGTCCTCTATGGCCATCTAACCCTCCGAGTCCCACTTATCTCCGTTTTCACCCTCTCCCCACTTCCTATCACCACTCTCGATCTCTACTTCTAACTCCTATTCACCTGCTCTATCTCACTTGGTAATCCACGGATGGGTGTCCGTCAGGCTAATTTTCTATTCTACTGCCTGAGTGGGGGCAGAGTTTATCTGCCACTAGTAAATTGTAGTAATTACAAGAAGAGGTCGCCCCCCACCAAACTTTGCAGGGGCAATGGATTGGGCAAATGTACCAAATATGACTTGAAATATTGAATCCAGTTACAAAGTGTGATATTTTCAAACAACTAATTATATCTTTGATGAGATTGCTTGTTTAAATTGGAATATGGTGGTATTTCTGATTTGGAATTGTTTCATTCTGCCTGGAGGATGTTGATTGAAAACTGATGTTTATTCTTACTTAATTTGCCACCCTTTAATTTGCACCATGCAATTAATTCCTACTTGGGGTAAAGATGAATTTGAAATTGACTTAAAAAGGATCTAAGGAAGGATCTGATTTTATAATCAGAGGAATATTCAGGATTAGCTTAGGAGCTTAGGCAATCACTTTAACATGGGGAGTACTCGAACTTCGTTTTGAACCTCCATCATGCATACGTTTGAAAAAATAAGACTAAAGGATGTAGGAGCATATAGCCATAACATGATCCTGAACTATATTAAGGTTAAGGGGAACAAATGAGTTTCATTTCTTGAAGTTTAGACCTCGTTTGTGATGAGTCTGAATAAGTTTTATTCTGAACTAGTTGCAGTGGGAACATCTTGGTTAAGTTTAATAGGTTAAAATTAGGTTGTTAAAACTGATTATGTCCGTCCGGTCGGACTGCTTAATCACATGATAAGAAATGGACAAAGTAAGGAGAATGAACCCTTCGGTAGAGGAGACGATAAACGACCTAAAGGACAGTTTTGTTCCCTCTTAGTTATGTACAACTGCAACTGAAAACGAGGATCAAGGGATTCGCACGCATGCTGAATGAAATTGAAAGTTGATTGAATTAATTAACCTGGCTACGTCATTGAGCAGGATTGTTGTATCCGATGGGTGGATTCTACAGGACATTGACATACTGCCAGACTACAGCAACGGGTCTTCATGAAGACGGGGTCTTCATGACGACACATGTTGCGGCTGAGATGAAGCAATGCCCTCCCGAATATTACACATGTAGAATAATAGGCGGAATGTGTAGACCTTAGCAGGGGGGATAGGGTATGCTGGTATACGGAGTGAAAGACGGAAAACTAAAGACAAATAGTACACCCGGAGTCGTGGGGTGGGTAAACGGACACGTATCTGTCTGCGGGTTACTTTGTTACGGAGAAGTGCCTTCCATACCCCGGTTCATATTACTAGCTGGAATTGAACGTTAAGCCTGGGCCTTAAACGATTGAGGACTGGTAGGAGCCAGGAAAAGACCATTCTAGATACAGGGGTGTGATTGAAGTGAAGTGAAGGACGTATTCGTAGCTGGTATCCACATCCAGGAATATGATCATGCAAAAGCATGTGAAAATATTTGGCCAAAGTAGCGACAATTGCTGGTTGACGTTGTGTCATTATCACTTATTTAAGATGAGGATGTCAGATTGAATATCAGTAACAGATTATTCGATAGGCTTCTTAAAGGGATCCACTTCGATAACCGGGAAGGTTATGAGAACAAGATATAAAATATTCTATGCATAACAAAACATGAAGGATGGTTGGTGCCGAAGTCGTACATTAAGGATCGGTTGTTGCGAGTCCATGAAATGAAGGATAGTTGCAACTCCGAGCCATGAAAATGGAAGGGGGGGGGGGCTCGGTAGTTAGTCACGAGTCATTTACAGCAGCAGATAGAATCTGTTATTAAGATTGAAATGGCCATTGAAGTGGTTCCATATTGTAAATATGTGCACAGGGGACCATTCGTTTTAAAAGAAATTGTATGATCCAAACTGTGTTGTTGGGCAGAGACAAGTATTAAATATGGAGACGGGTTGTTGAAACTTAAAGTCATCACAGAGAAAGTTATGGTAAAAAAAAAGAAAACAAAAAAAAATTCCCTTTTCTGGGTTTTAAACTGGGGAGTTCATCTTGGTATCAGAGCTGAAGGTTGCAGCTCTGGACTACTGCGCACGTATGAATAAAGTTTTACATTGTTCTTATTGAAACAGAAAATGGTCAGGACAAGAGGAATGTTTTTTGTTTTTTGTATTTTTTTTTTACTGCGAAAACCCGTTGCAGGGTGGGAGAGCAGCCACTGCCCAAAGCTGGATGAAATCCTTGCTGCCATAAGTGATTACGAGGGACAGTTTGACTGTTCTGGACACAAGCAGTCAAGGGGCAAGAAGAGGAGGTGAATGAAGCTGAAATAAATGATCAGCTACCTCCTGGTGGACAACATCAACGGAGGGGGAATAGGGTGTGATGATAATAATATAATTGATTCATCCCCCCTGCAAACGAAAAGGGAAAGATAGCAGCTGAACTTACGAATGATATAAAGAGAATAAGTCCTCAAAGTTTGATGGAACAACTCTGTGGACGGGAGCTGAACTGGCTCAGTGAAATGGAGGAGATAAATACTTTTCATAGAAAACTTCTCTGAAGAGACTAAGCGATAAGGGGAGCATATCAGTTTCGCATGAAGAATATTCCTGTGGAAAACCGTAAGGTTGAGCTGAATATTGTCGAATCAGAAGAACTTGGGATCAATTTAAGGATATTTTAGGCAAACAGATGGTTTTGCCCGTAAACTCTATTTATAGGAAATGATCTGGAATTTAAGAACTGGTCGCAAGGAAGGTGTCGGTGACCGGGAATACTGGGAAGGGTTTACTAAACTCCTTAATATGGCCGCAGTAGTACCAAGCTGACGAGAAATTCGATACGGAAATTCTAATGGGACTGAATCCCATCATTGGTGGCCGAAGTTTGGTTGTCCACGGCCCAACCACCATGGATGGAGTTGTTGATGAAAAGGCAGGCAGGCAATAGACAGGAACAAAAATTGAGGGAGAGCAATCTAGGCTCACAGGGACAGAGATAAGGAAGAAGATAAGTACAAATCTTCTTCGTCTATTGCCCACCAAAATGGGACCGTGGAAAAGGTTTGGTGAAAAATAGAAAGTGTGTAGATAACACAAGAACCTGTGATGAACAGACCTGTAAATAGTTTGTGCGGAACACTGTTCAAAAGTAATTGGCATTGAAAGAAGTCCTATGGAAGCAGAATATAACTTTAAGCTGGTAATTAATTTGAACCTTAGAGATAAAAGGGCCAGACTGGAGGATTGGATGCTGCACGTGCGGAAAGGACCACTATGCGAACAATTGTCCCCTGAAGAAGGACGATCGAGGACAGCAGCATAGGAACTGCTTGCAGTGGGCAACAGACCAAGCTGACGAAAACAGCAAGTGACGCCCATAGACGTACGGGTAAGTATTCGGTACCTGAGTGTACTTGTTGATACTGGAGCTACAGAAGGTTTAGTTCTACTGAATCTTGCTATGAAATTAAAACGAAAGCTCGAGAATGGATAAAACCTGGACAGTGATTATGGGAAGAAGGCTGTCCCCAAGTTGGAATGTGCATTTTGGGGCAAATTCTTGACCTGCTGGGTTTCTCCACAAGTTGAATTGTATGGCACTCCTCTAGGATATATGCTATGATTATCTTATTGGACTTTAACTGGTTGGCTGAACATAAGGCAAAGGTTTGACGTTAGAAAAAAAACATCCAGTAGTGCTTGATGCTGCAGAAAGCAGCAATCATTCAAGGTTGTTTGTAAAACGGGAGGAAGTTGCAGTTAGGAAACTGACCGGCACTATGCAACTAAAGGGCTTTAAAAACAGAGGCTGCAACTGTGTTATGCGGTTAATAAAAATGACAGAATTGAAGGGAAGATAAGGATTTCATGGGGAAAAGATATCCATTGTGGGGGGATTTCCGTGATGTGTTTCCGGAGAGGAATTACCGGGGTCTTACGCCCAACGTGATTTTGACTTCGATTGAGATCAAAACGGAACGGGAACCATATCTAAGGCACCTTTATAGAATGACTACCAATTGAGCGGGTAGAACTGAAGTGCCAGTTACAGAATTCGACTAAGGGGCCTATCCAGACCGAGCGTCCTACTTGGGAGCAGCCGGTAGGTTGGGTTCGGTGGTGTAGGGGTGGTGTTAGGTAATTTTCGTAAAGAAAAAGGATGGCACCCTTGAGGCCTGCTGCAAAAATTGATAAGATGGCTGAATAAAGCAAACCATTAAAAATCGATACCACTCCAGAATCGAGATCTTTTGATCAGATGCGAGGAGCATTCAGTCTATTCAAAAATAGACTGGGTCAGGCTACCATCAGCTGAGGAATAAAAGAGGAAGAAGATATTCACAAAAAGCTTTTAGACAAACGATGGTTGGGGCACTATGAGTTACAGTGCTTGCCTTTTGGGTGCTGACTAATGCACCTGCCGCCTCATGAATCTAATGAATAACATCTTTCAAAGAATACTTAGACAAGTTTTGCTTGTCTTCTAGACGACATTCTAATACTCTAAAAAATGTCGAAAGAGCACCACAGAACTCAGAAGCTGCTGGAATGGAAATCTTAAGAAAGAGCGAGTTTGTATGGCAAAAGGCAGGTCCAAATGTTCCTGTATGATTGCAGAGGGTGAATATTTGGGGACCCCCCACCCCCCACGTTATACGTAAAGACGGGGGGATAGTGTTGACCTTCAAAAGATCACGGCGTATTAACTGAATGGCCTGCCCACTAAGAAACGTGCACGAAGTAAGGAGCTTCATGGGCTGGGCTGGATATTAAGAAAGTTCGTGTAAGGACTTTTCAAAAACGCTGCTCCAACCTTCGTTGCAAGAAGAGAAAGAAAGAAATTTGCTTGGACAGACAAAGTGGAATCTGCCTTTAAAAAGGTAAAGAGAAGGTAACTACAGCACCTATTTTGACTTGTACCTGATCCAAATGGAGGATTTTATGGTTTGTAACGGACGCCCAGGAGAAGGCCTTGGGGTCTTGGGTATTTGTTACAGAAACCATGTTATCGCTTATGAAAGGAAAGACTTTAAGTTGGTAACAGGATAACAGAACCGATGATAATAGAAAGATAGTGAGGCAGATTTGAAAAGAGGACAAGGGATTCAAATAGGGAGGCATTACCTTCTGGCAAGCCATTTTTTTGCATTAAAAACAGACCATCTGGAGGCTAAGTATATTTTTACTCAGCCAAATCTGAATGCAGGCACCGAAGATGGTTACATTTCTGTCTCAGATGATTTTGAAATATAAAGTTCCATTAAGGGCCCAGGAAATAGAGTGGCAGATGCTCTGAGTCGAAGGAAGAATTAGGAAGGCCTATCTCTGCTCTTAAACGTTAAGAAATCAGTTTAAGGATGAGGTAAAAGTGCCTTTAGAATCAGATCCCTAATTTTCAGCAAGTAAAATCAGCACTGCTGCAGACCGCCAGACAGCAGGTTGTATAAAGGATTTCGTTTTGATAACGACGGAGAGTACTGAGGTTCAAAAAACAGGGTATTATATGTACCTGTAGCCAAATTGATTTTAAGGGGAAACTGCTCACGAA